>PVIC010008294.1:0-35881 GCA_004025085.1 Thryonomys swinderianus | reverse complement strand
GAGAAACTAGGCAGTATTTAAGCTTGTGTGTCTAATTTATTTCACTTAACATGGCCCTCAAAGTGCACCCACTTTCCATCTAATGACTCAAGTTTATCTTTTGTTACGGCCGAGTATTACTCTATTGTTTTCCATAAGGATTAGCTCATTCCTGAATGGTTGTTTTTCAAATCATAATTTAAAAATTTGAGATTTGCAAGCAGAATGTTTTTCATATTTAGTCAAAATAAAGTTCCACCCTAGCTTCTCCCTTTACAGGGTGTGACACGCAGCTGCCCAGGAGACCCAAATCTGGTCCCACTTCCTGGGCTGAACTGAATTCTTCATCAATGAGCTTTCCAAGCCAGAGGCTCTGCTATTAAAGAAATTAAAAGGAGGAGGGGGTGTTACGGACTAAGTAAGAGTGACCCCCAAGCCTGGCTGATCACTGGAACCTCCTGGGTCTGGTGAGGAGGCTGCAGTCCCTTTAAAATTATTCGTAGCCCCCCCTCATCCACTAGCTTCTGGGGAGCCCCCAGCTACAATGTTACTTGGCCCAGGTAAAAGGCCCCGTCCAGGCGGACTCTGAGAGCCATCTGTTCCTGACCCCAAGAGATTATCGCTTTAAAGTCACTGTAACGATGAACTAGTGTCACTACCTTGAGCCTGTCCGCGGCCGATAGAGCCAGCCGAGGTACTCAGGGTTGCTGCAGGTTAATGCTATCACATTATTTGAAGTGCTTGAGGGCAGAGATGTCTTAGGTTTCATATTTTTCTGGGGTTGGGGATGTTTGCATATACACAAAAGGTGTCTCAGGAAGAAGACCCATGTCTAAACATGAAGTTAGTTTTCTCACACACGGTATGTCTTAGAGGCTGAGGGTAATGTTATGTAGTACTTTCAGCAAACCTGCATGTTGCCTGTGACCCATCCCCCGAGGTCAGGTGTGGAACTATCCACAAGAGTAATATATTAGCATTCAAAACATTTCAGAATTTAGAGCATTCTGGGTGTTTGGATAAAGATTCCTCAGTCTGTACTACACAGGGGCAGCTGCTGCTTCCAAATGATTATAACTCTATCTGAATTAGGGTCTTCTTTGTGGTTTATTAATTGCATTCACATAGAATTTAGTTTACCCCTCTCGGCAATGCTGTGAAGCCAGTCCGGAATTAATAGCCCTATTCATGAGAGTCAGAGTATAAGACTTAGGCGGCTTAAGCTTGGAAGGCTGAGATTGAAACTCAAGTTTCCCAACTCTAAATTCAGGTCTTGTATCACAAAATTGATGCCTAGAAAAAAAGCAAACCTGCGTGGGCAGAGGACGTAGGGCAGGAGGGAAGATCTGAGAAGGGTTGTTATAAAGTAAACAAAAGTCCAGTTCCAAAGGCCTGGCCCTGTGTGGAGCACTGGACTGTCTTAGGGTTCGTGTAGGATTCGAGTCTGAGTCGGTGAACACGGGCGAGAAGCAGGTCCCGAGCTCCGTGAGGTGAGCAAGGCGCCTGGGTGCAGCCTGTAAAGGGTGCTCGCTGTCCTGTACACGTGCCAGCCATTCTGCAGAGTGAGCGCTTCTGCACAGGCAGTGCCCCGCATCCCCCAGTGGGCTCACCCAGGCCTGGGGCTGATCGGGGCAGAAGAACCTGTGCCTGTTGTTTTGATAGGCCCTTCCCTCTACACCCTCGTTACACTACGGCCTTGAAGCCTGTGGAGGTTTAACTAATGGTCCCGAAGCAACTGGTCCACTGCCATCACCAGAGAGTGATTGAAGTTGATTAGTAGAGACAAGGCAGGTTCTGAGCCACCTGCCCCTGTTAGGGATGAATCTCCACACCGTTCAGCCCAGGCAAGTCACTGACCCTCTCTGGGCCTCCCCTAGAACACCACTTCTCCCTAGAGCTTTTAACATTTTGAGGTACAGCAGTACCTCGGTTCACAAACTCAAAAGTTTGCAACCAGAATCATGCACAAAATTGAGTTGGTGAACGGAGGCACCACTGTTTAAGAATATAAAACTGTCTGGTTAGTCCCAGCAAGCACATTTGTGAGTCCAAATTTACCTGTGCTTACTTGGTGCAATTAGTGACCAGCTGTTAGTTCACCGAGGGGTTACTTAATGGAAAATCACAGTGAAAAGTCATGGCAGGAAGCTTGGACTTGCTTATAAGGGATGGCTTCTGACGTAGGTTTGTCATGTCTGGCTTGTGAGTTTCACATCCCTAAGTGACTGCATCAGACATCTGAAAACTCACATTGAGGAAGATTACTGGCAAACTGGCCAGTGGCAGGTCTGCAGGCGTGGAAACTGCTGTGTCTACGATCATCAATGACTTTGGTTCCTGAAGGCTGTCTGCATGGGGACCAGAGAGGAGAAACTGTTAACATATATGCAGGATGTAATTTTTTGTAAAATGTGCTGCTACTGATAAATGTCCAGGGTAACAGGAAATTACCTTTCTGAAAAGAAGATGTATTTTTTTTTTTTGAGACAGGGTCTCACTTTGTAGTTCAGGCTGGCCCTGAGCTCACTATGTGGCCCAGGCAAGCTTCAAACTCAGCAATCCCCCTGCCTCTGTCTCCTGAGTGCTAGAATGGCAGCATGAGCCACCACACCCAGCATTGCTGCTACTTATTCTTAAGCAGATATTTTATAGCTTATGCCATTCCTCTATGCCAGGGCCTCTAGCACTGTGCAGCATTCAGATGTCCAGAAAGGAGAGTCTAGCTCTGCACAGTTAACATGGACTTTAGGCGTGGTGCCAGGGAGCTGGAAGGGTTTGTGCATGGCCAGTGACCAGTGGGGTGTGGCCCTGAGTTTCAGTTGGAATTCATGGCATTTAAAATGTTTATGAATATTTTCCATTTGGAAATGTACTGTTCCACATGTCCTGATAGGTGACTTGTTGGGACCCTGTCAGTAGATAGTAGACCCTCTGCTAGGAAGTAGACGTTAATCATTCCATTTTACTGTCAGGTTGCTATAGAACCTGTTCATTCTTCTTATAGTGCGGCATGTTTGTTTGGACTTTAGCCAGCTGGCTGGCTTGGGCATGTCTGCATTTCAGACATCTCAGCTGGTGCCCCTCCGCGAAATAAATTTGCACCAGAACAGCAAGCAGAGAGAGTAAGGAGAAGGAGTGACACTGCTGGGATAACCTGGAGGGGGCTGTCTTTCTATTTTCAGGCGGCCGTTTCCACCCGGAGACCGAGTCACATTCAATGGGAGAGACTGCCTCTGTCAGCTCTGTGCCCAGCCCATGTCTTCCAGCCCGAAAGAAGCCACCTGCTCCAGCAGTAAGTGCCCCATGACGCACTGACGTGAATGCAGGGAGATCCCTGCCTTTTTGAGAAATCCTGTTAACTTGAACCAAGATGGGTCCTATCTAGGGCATTTTCCTTTGGAAAGTGTGACAGCTGGTAAAACCCACGCAAGGGCAAGCATCTCCATTATGTCACAGAGACACAGCTGGACATCATACTGTCCATTCTGACAACGACAGAAAAGTAACTGTAAGACTTTGTATTACAAACAACCTTCTCTATTCATGGAGGTTGAGATGCAAGTGTATTTGGTGAGGATGTGATTTTTCTGTGTGAAAGCAGCCATCTCTGTTTCCCAAAGGTGCCAGATGGGTGATTTCTACTAGGCTTAAGTAGAAGCTTTGCTTATTTAATTTACCTGGAGGGATTCCAACGTTTATTCATGTAACCATTTGCTGAGTACCTACAGTGTGTGCTGTTCTTAGAAGTGGAGATAGATCTGTGAGCAAAGAAACCTCTTGTATCCTCAAGAAGCTTGCTTTCTAGTGAGAGCACATGGTCAGATGCACACAGAGAGCTGTCCAGTATGTGAAGAAAATTAGGAGAGGGGCCGCATTTCCAGGAGGCGAGATCTCTATCAAAGGGTGACACCTAAAGAGAGATTTGAAAACGTGGGGACAAGTTATACATCCATCAAAGGTTTGTGATCATTTTCAGCAGTCTCATGTGAAGTGTAGGATTCGAGCCTCCTTCGCTCTCCCCCCAAAAGAGTGGCCCAGTGCACTCTCTTCTAATAAAGACATTGGAGATAACATTTTGTAGATCAGTTGATAATTTTTGTAAGTCAGTGTATTCTGAACTCTGGGCACTTATTGGCTAGTTTGGCTTCATCTCTTTCCTAAAGCATTAGGAGTTGGACCCAAGGTTGACCTTGGTTTCTGTGGAGTCTGCCAGACCCTGAGAGGCCAAGAATAAATCCCCTTTAGGTTCTGTGAGCCTTAATACATAAGAATGAGATAACCCATTTCTATCCCAAAAGAATTCTGTGCAACTTATAACAATGATTCCAACTCTTCCCATTAAAGTAGAAGCCTTATACTTGTTAAAAATAAGAAGGGTATGACCAAAGATTTTCATAGAAATTGGAGTTTGACCGTTGGGAGGAAAGAGGGAAATATACATGTTAGTGCCACGATCCTAAGGTAGGTGACAGCAGCCCAGGTAGGACAACCACTGTGATCCAAGCACAAGAGAAACAATTAGCTCCAGGTTGCTGGAAGGTGACTTGGGATGAACGCAGTCACCTTGTTGTTCAGGAGAGCTTGCTGTGAAAGTGTGTTACCAAAAATGTTGGAAGAGACTTCTAGTTAAGAACAGGATTTTCTGAGCACTAGAATATGATGACAGCTGTCACAGAGACTCATGTTCGTGAAGGCTATAATTGGAAAGACTATGTCCCCAAACTGTGTGAAGTCCCCTAGTCTGTCTGCATCGGTGGGTGAGCAGTGAGGCCCATGGATGTCCTCAAGGTTGCGCCATCCAGTCTTTTGACTCCTGACTCAGATGTTTTGCTACTTTATTTCATCTTCTGCTCCTCATTATTTGGCTGAGGTGACAGAGGCAGATCCTTTTAAAGGTCTCTGGCCACACAATTTGGAAAACGTGTTTCCTTATCAGAGCTCCACAAATTGATTGTTCTAATAGTTGTTAAAAAATGTTTGGCTTTTAGCCAGTCACTGTAGTGCACATCTGTAATCCTTGTACCAGGGAAGCAGAGACAGGAGGATTACCACAATTTTAAAGCCGCGTTGGGCTACATAGCAACTTCAGTACCAGCCTGAACTACATAATGAGACCTTGTCCAAAAAGATTGAATTCATCTGCATTTTCTATTTTTATACAACATACATACACCTACAAAAAATGTACGCTATAAATGAAAGATTTAATAAAATTTAGGTCTATTGCATTTTTAAAACAGTTAACAATTATTGCTTATGTGCAGAATGTTGAACAAGTCATATTTTCTTTGCTCCCAATAGATGAGATCTCATTTCTCTGCAACTGGTTTTGTTAGAACATTTTATTTTTAAGAAGTGCTTATCTATTTAGACAAGTATTTGAAGCCATTTATAGGGTGCGTGGGTGTCTGTGAAAAAGGGAACTCTTATACATGGACACGCATATGCAAAATACCCAAAGTAGACAGAAACACAAATACTGGAGCACTAGGTATTTTCAGCAAGTTGCTGGAATTTCATTGGATCACAGTTAGAAAAGGTTTGGTTGTTGTTTCTAATTCTCCCAAGAATTGCCCTGAACCTTGAAACTGTGCTGATATGTCCTCAATTCCAGTTTTTTGTTTGTTGTTTTTGACTTTTTAAGCTTGGCAAGGGGCTTCCTAAACAGAAGCAGAAAAAAAATGACTTTTGTTTTTGTTTTTGTTTTTGCTTTTTGGAGACAGGGTCTCGCTTTGTAGTTCAGGCTGGCCCTGAGCTCACTATGGTGCCCAGGCAAGCCGCCATGAACTCAGCAATCCTCCTGTCTCTACCTCCCGAGAGCTGGGATTACAGGCGTGAGCCACCACGTCCGGCATTAAAAAAAATGACTTTTTAATGTGAAATTTCTTTTTAATAATGTTCACAGAGCTCTAGAAATATATCTGAAATGAGGATCCTATTTTCCCTTTAACCTACTTTCTTCACAAATGAGTTTGCTCTTCTTCTTCTTCTTCTTTTTTTTTTGAGACAGGGTCTCACTTTGTAGTTCAGGCTGGCCCTGAGCTCACTGGTAGCCCAGGCAAGCCTCAAACTCAGCAATCCTCCTGTCTCTGCCTCCCCAGTGCTGGGATTACAGGCGTGAACCACCACGCCCAGCACTGTGGTATGTGGTATTGATGGCTGGTGGGCGTGAGTCTCCATGCCCAGCATTGTATGTGGTTACCAGGGATCGAACTCAGGACCTTGCACTTGAAAGGCAGGTGCCAGAACCACTTAGCTAACCCTCCGGCCCCTGCTTTTCTCAACTATAGCTTTATTTCACATTCTGTGCCACTTCCTGAACAGGAGGTAAAGACCCTCTGAAAGGGAGAAAAGCAGGGATGAGTAGAAACAGAAACTAAGTCCAGGATATATTGAAAATATGCACAAAATACTTTCCCTTTGGTCTTACTGAACGAAGGTGCAGTGTTGTTTCCCCCACACAGTGGCTACTGTCTTCTTGCCTTCATTCAGGAGACTCTGCCCAGTATCCCCCTCTTCCCTACCAAAGTTTTTTCCAATCTACACCCCTAGTTTGTGCATGGAGCGTGCACCTAGTACTTAGGGTACTATTTACCTTAGTAACTGGTTTACATTAGAAATATATTTAGTTCCCATAATGGCCCTATAGGTTGGTATTAACACTGTTCCTTTTCCACAGATGAGGAAACAAAGGGCCATAGAGGTGAAGTAATTTTCTCAGGGTCACACAGGCCTTCACACAGGGGCTCCTGAAGCTGTGCCCCTCTCCCCGAAGTATTTGTTTTACCATGCGTGGCGCCCCTTGCCGCAGTCTGTCACCTGGTCTTGTCTGCAGATGACCTGAGAGTCCTCGTTCTAAGACTGTGCGCCATGGGCCGCCGTTGCCTCCCTGCGGTATCACGCTCTGTGGAACGGAAACTCTCAGAAGGTTATTCCCGGAAACACTGCTTCAGCAAGATGGCTGCCCCCAATGAGTGACAATAGTTGCTACATCCAGTAGACAGCAGCCCATCCAGGGGCAGTTTCACTTCAGCATGTGATAAACATGATCTCAAAAGGAGACAACAGTAAACGGTGCCTCCTAGAGTTATAACGCACATTATTTTTATCTGTTTTATTAGCTGATTCACACTTTAAAAAAAAAATACCATGCACAAAAGACATTATTCTCAGTACAAGTCTCCAGTGTGCGATTCCACTCCGTTCCTCATGTATTTACTGGGACCTGAAGGACTCAATTCCCATGGGCTATGGAGTGAGTGGTGTGAGAGGGGTGTGTGCGTAGTGTGTGTGTGTGTGCGTGCATGCGTGTGCACAACCTAGTGTGTAGGGGACTGGGTTCAGATTGTGGTTTCCTCCATGGCTCCATCTATTTCAGGCTCCCGAGCACGAGTGGGCTGCTGTCTACCATCATCTTTCCATTTCGAAGGGTGTCTGACTAGTGTCTGATTGCGAGTGGGTTCCGCGGGTTGACGTGACGAGCGCCCACACATGAACACCCAAACCGTCTCTCCTCCCTCCTCTCTGTGGACCTCTATATATAGCATCATCATTATCTTAACTGCCATTGGAACTCCCACAGCTATCAGGGAAAGTGCTGTAATGGGACTGAATTTAAATGATTCCAGATAGAATCATGTGCATATTTTCAAAGGGGAGGAAGACATCTTTAATTATGTTACTTTTCTGTTTGGCGCCGTAGCTTTTCATCGTTGCAAGATCACTCTCATTTGTCTTCCTGTTCTCTCTCGGAGCGTCGTTTGCAAGTAGAGTGGGAATTGTCTGCCGAGGCACCTACCAGTAGGTGGAGTGCTAAGCTCTTACCTGGGCTTGATCCTGCCTCTTCCACTTCCTATCGGTCTCTGCCTCTCTGTCTTCCATTTTCCCATCGGTTAAATAGTGAGAGGTACCTGTCTTGGAGCATTACATGAGTTAAATATTTTAAAATGCCAGTTACCTATAATTTACTAGCAACACTGTCACTTGGTATTCAGGCATGGGTTTCTGGATTTTCACGGAGGATAGCCCCACGTTTTGTGGAACCTCCTTTTTTCATTCTGTGCTCTTCGACTTGCAGGGTGTGTGGCCTTGAGAACCCATCTCTCTCCATCTCCGTTGCTTTACCTACAAAGTGGAAGGCTGGTCGTTTGTCATTTTGTTGTTACACAGATTTATATAGGTCAAGGGCTTCAAAGAAGCACATAGAAGTTTGAGCTATTGCCTTTTAAAGCTATTGTGGGATAGAAGCAGATATATCCAGAAGCAGAAGAGAAAGAAATACACGGACACAGCGTAATGGATAAGAACATTGACTGTGTTTGGATGTCACTGTATCTCTTTCCAGCCATACAGCTTTGGGCAGGAGATCTGATATCTCAGAACTTCTACGCCTTCATCTACAGTTGGAAAATAGCTGCTTCACAGGGTCATTATTGAAGAGCAAATGAGGTGTTGCTTAGAAGAGCGGTCTGAGGAGAAGGGGGCCTGGAGGCCAGTTCAGGAGACTCCAGTTAGAGCAAAAGCTTTGGTGTTCTGCCCAGCGAACTGGGCTTTGTCATTCTGTATCCCGAGATGTGAACTTGGAAGGACAGAGTGACAGGGAGGCCTGAGCAGTTTGGCACAGGGAGCTGCTGAGAATGGTCTTTAATTTAGATCGTGACTACATTTAAAAAATAAACACTATAGACAGACCAAAGTAGTGATTGTATAGAGTGTAAAATCCATAGTCTGAGATCAGCCACCAGGAGACACTGGTGTATATGGTTCCAAGTAATGTTTGTGAGAAATGTTGATTAGGATGAATGAAAAGACCATATTAAAGAAAGACAGAAGATCCTATTCATTAAACTCTTCATTGAGCACCTACTTAATTCCAGGGACTGTTCTACACAGCAAATAAGTTCTTCAGGACATAGTTAACATGTTACATTATTATGATATATGTATCACAACTGAGAAATACAATGAAGAAACCATGGGTGAGCCAGGTGTAGTCGGCCATTCCTATAAGTCTGAAACTCTGAGAGGCTGGGGCAGGAGGAGCACAAGTTTTAGTTCAGCCTTGGTAGTGTAACAAGACTATCTCAGAATATAAAAGGGTTGAGGATATAACTGAGTGCAAAGGTCCTAGGTACAATCCCCAGGACAAAGGAGGAAGGAAGAAAGGAAGGAAGGAGGGAAGGAGGGAAAGAAACCAAATGACCTATCATGACTGTATAAATCAGTATGTAACATTGCATCTTAATTTTATATGTCTACCTCTACTCTTGAGATAATGAACTTACTGAATGCAAGGATCCTATTGTCTTTCTATGGTAAGGCAAGCACATAAAATCCTAGTTAAGTATGCAGGAAATTGAACCAAAACTTTCCCTATATTGAAATTAATTACCATCTTCTGGTTTTAAAAAACATTTTATTTTTATTAGTACATATTTGCAATACATGATGATTGCATGTCTCGTGGGGAGTTGGTACAATACATAACATAACTTGCTTCATTTGTCCCTTTCCTGTCTCTTCCCCTCTCCCTCTATCACTTGGCCCTTTCCTTTTCCAAAAGATCTATTTCCCAGTTTTTTCTTAATCTATATTTTATATTGTGCTTTTTAATTATTTATATTTTGGGTTTATCATATATGAGAAACCATGTGATATTTAAACCTTTGTGCCTGATTTATGTTGTATAACATTATCATCTCTAGCCTTTTCTCTTTAAATGATCATTGTGTTTATTGTAAAACAGTATAAACAGTGCAGAAAAGTACAAAGAAGATGATAAAGAGCAGCTGTAGATCTTTCACCAAGAGTTCATTCCAGGAGCGTTTTGGTTAACATTCCTCTGGATGTTTCTCTCAGTGCTACAGTCACATGCAGTTACAGACATGTGTGAAATTTTCCATAGCATTTTGTTCCTGTGTCTTCTTTCCCCAAAAAGGCACTGATTTTTCCACATATTGAAAAGCTGAAAGCCTTGAATTCCCTTGGGCGCCTGGCAGCAGAGGGCCTCTGTCCTGGCCGGGCCGTGACTTGCATTTCCTTTACTGCAGTTATTGCTGCAGGGCCTTGTTAGTTCATGGTACATTTCTCTCTCCCACTGGACTATCTTCTACTCAATGGTAAGACTTGGAATCACTTTTGGTTCTTATAAATAGCACTGTACATGTAATAAACACACGGATGCTGATCTTATGAGCACACTGGTCATCCCAGGAGAGCTTTCATGAGATTGAATCTTGGCTTCTGAGGGCCCAGGGTGGGGTCCGAAGCTACTACGTGAGTAAAGACGCCCCTGTGGTGGTTCCGGTACCACTCAGCCAGAGGCGGAGAAGTGCACTGTCGTGTGATGCTCGGTTCTATCTTCTCACCTCACAAGCATTTTTCTTTAATAAAAGGAGAAGGAAACTTGCTCAGTGGCGTGTGTCTTCTCATCCTCAAGTGTCACGGCCGAATTCTCTAGGCCTCTGGCTTGACAGACGGGGTCTGAACTAGGGCGCCAGTCTGAGTTGGGTCCGCTGGATACAGGGTGGGGTACGGGGAGAGTTTGGAATTTGTGTACTAGCCAGAGGTTCACTGCAGAGAAGCCAGGTTTGTGACAAAGAGAAGCATTAATATGGGGCATTTCTCAGGCTGAAATCTAGAAGAATGTGAATCAGCAGAGATCCTTTAAGGTCACTTAACTGCAGCCTGAGTTACACGGGTTGCAAGAGAGGAGGGGAAGTTTCTAGGAACTGAGTACAACGGAAAGACTGGTTAAAAAGTGCTTTCAGGGGATGGAACGTTAATGGCCTTTTGTTACCTGCTGTTTTCACTTCAGCAGATAGATGTCTTACATAATAAGACCCACACTTTGTAACTTACCAGTAAAACTCAAGTTCTAATGGCTGAACAGCAGGCATTTCCTGGTTTAATTTTTAAATAGAAGTAAAAACTTAGCTATTCAAAAAGGCTGCTGTAAATACCTATAGTTGAACTCCTACAGATTTTCTCTGGAAAGATATTGGGGAAATTACTATTATTAGTTGTCCCTAGGAAAGAAGAGAGGGCTGGGGATGGGCTGGGGACAGGGAAGGAAGGAGAATGACTTTTACTATATTAAAAAATGGTTTCACGGACCGGAGGGTTAGCTCAGTGGTTCTGGCGCCTGCCTCACAAGCACAAGGTCCTGAGTTCGATCCCCAGTAACCACATACAATGCTGGGCGTGGAGACTCACGCCCACCAGCAATCAACCAGCAATCAGGACCACATACCACAGTGCTGGGTGTGGTGGCTCACGCCTGTAAATCCAGCACTCGGGAGGCAGAGACAGGAGGATTGCTGAGTTCGAGGCTTGCCTGAGCTACATAGTGAGCTCAGAGCCAGCCTGAACTACAAAGTGAGACCCTGTCTCAAAAAAAAAAAAAAAAAAAAATGGTTTCACATATACTTTTGCCTATGCAAGGCTAAAGCATATTAAAATAAAATAACATTAATTTTATAAAAGAAAACAAAAGGCCTCTTGCAGGCTGCAGTCTCCCTAGTTTGCCCTTGCTGTGACCCTCAGCCCTGTGTGTTGTCTGGTCACTTGAGGAAAGTAGTGAATCTGACATTCATTGCTTTCTTTTCTTCTTCCTGTCTTTGAAATATAGTAAATGAATTGATGTTTGCTAATGAGTCCCAATTCTGAGATGCTAACGTACAACTCCAGGATGATTTCCTCTTTGGCAAGAGCCTATTCATACTGAGAAACCATAGCCAGTTAAAGATTGATCATAAAACTCTTTGTAAGGCTAAAGTTTATAATATTAAATTGGGGAAATCAGCTCAAGAGCAAGGCTTCCGGGCATAATTGTTTTTTTAATGAGGTGAAATTCACAGTGTGAAATTAACCATTTTAAAGGGGTCATTTCAGTGGCCTTTAGTGCATTTTAATCTCAAAACATCCCCATCACCCTAGAAGAAAATCTCATGTGCATTAAGAGCATATTCTCCATTCCAGTCTTGTCCCAGCTGCAAACCCCTAAACTGCTTTCTGTGTGTGCAGATTTACCTGTTCTGGATAATTTATGCAAATGAAATCATATAGTCTTTTGTGCTTCTTCCTTTAGGGTCATATCTCCCTAGTTTTCCCAGGTTGTAGCATTTATCATTATTTAATTTCTTTTTTATGATTAATATCCCATCATATGGCTGTATTGCATTCTATTTATCTGTTTATCTGTTAATAAACATTTGAATCATCTTTGGCTGTTGTGAGCACTGCTCCAGTGAACATGTATTACAAATACTGGTCAGGATAATTTTCTAAGAGTACAATTTGGTGCAATTTTAAGAGAGCTTTGGGCCAGGGATTTAGCTCAGAGGTTCCATGCCTGCCTGCCAAGCACAAGGTCCTGAGTTCAATCCAGCAACAACAAAAACAAAAATACCCCACCAGGGCCAGAGGGTTAGCTCAGTGGTTCTGGCGCCTGCCTCGCAAGTGCAAGGTCCTGAGTTCGATCCCCGGTAACCACGTATAATGCTGGGCGTGGAGGCACACCCACCAACAATCAACACCGCATACCACAATGCTGGACGTGGTGGCTCACGCCTGTAATCCCAGCACTCGGGAGGCAGAGACGAGGATTGCTGAGTTCGCGGCGGCTTGCCTGGGCACCATAATGAGCTCAGGGCCAGCCTGAACTACAAAGCGAGACCCTGTCTCAAAAGCAAAAAAAAAAAAAAAAAAAAAAACCCACCAAAGAATTAAGAGAGCTTTGCTAAGACTGCCCTGAATCTTGAAAATAATGGCCACCAACTTTCTTTTTTTCTTGTTCTTTTTTTTTTTTTTTTTTGAGATAGTGTCTCGCTCTAGGTTGACCTTGAACTTGAGGCAATCCTCCTGCCTCAGCCTCCTGAGTGCTGGATTACAGATGTATACCACTACATCCAGCCATAGCTGCCAGTTTTCCAAACCTTTCCCAGAAATTATTGGCCACTGGTGTTCACAGGGTCCCAAGCTATGGCCTAAGCAGTGCTAAATGCCTTAAGGAGATTGTAGGTAGTGGACCTCATTCTGGGGTATCCAACTTGCTCTCTGTCCCAAATTGTGGTCTTTCCTTTTCCTACTCAGTTTCTTCCTCTGTTGCTAATGTGAGCAGCTGACTATGCAGCCATTCCTCAACTTGCTGATAGAAATTTGCCCCACATTTCCAATAAAAAAGATATCAGCTGAGGACCTACGTTTTGAGTTTTACCCACATTAGCTCTTTCTGCAGAAAGATGTGTAATGGTTGTGTTTTGAGGACTAACTAGCAGTCAGATAATGATTCAAGGCATGTGTAGGTAGTGTACCGTAAGCAAAAAGGAGATCTGCCCACCTCACACCAAAGAGCATAATTAGAGGCTGTGCTTGGTGAGCAGTCACTTGTACTATCCTGAAGGGCTACCCCATCATGAGCGTGGCCTCTTCGCTGAAGCCATGATTTGAACTCTCCACCCATGCAGGTTGGAAAATCAGTATCCTTGAAGTTATCATGTGATCATATCCTTTCCTGAGAGCCTCCCCATGGTTAGCTGGACTTGGACTTGGCTTTGTTTCTGCAGCTTCCCACCTTCCTCTTGCTATGTAGATAGCATATTCAAGCATGATAGGGAACAGGAGAGAGGTTGTAACCAGAACCGCTCCAGTGGGTCCTGGTCTTCTGTGAACTGCAAAGCTGATAAGAATAAAGACAAGGAGTTGAGTTTGAGCCTGATCAGTGTTGCTCTAGGCAGTGAAGACAGGATATCCTGAGCTCGCCGCTATTTATTGGGGTCATAGGGAGTTTCTGATGATTCAGAGGGCAACAATAATCCTATGAGGAAGAGCATGTTAGGCCGATGAGGATTTAGGCCAATGAAAAGCTTGTGCTGATTAAGAGGCTAAGATGAGCAAAACGTTCCTACAACAGGACATAGGATGAGTTAAGCTGGTAGGGAGTTTGTTCCTCCCCAAGTGAAAACTTCCTACTCAGTTTTCAAAGACCCAGGATGTCTTCAACTGCTATCATTTTGCCCTTGAGCATCAAGCATCACAGGACTATTGAGGTCTCAGAGACAGCCTTAACCATAATTTAATTGTGAAGTGATTTTTTTTTGATATTATGTTGAATGGCTCCTGACAAAACATGATAGAATTGTCCTTTCATATAATGATGTTTGCATCATCCAAAATGGTGGTGAGCAGTGAGTAGAGACATGAAGGAATCAGGTATTCTGATCTGGTCCTGTCTTCTTCCTCCTGGCCTGTTGAAACTGTTGGGTGGCAGTTTTGAAGTTGTTAGTGCATTTCAGTTCTAGTTCCAAAAACATCCATGTGAAATAGTTACACTAATATTCTTTTATTTTCCTTCAAAAACTCTGTTATAGTCCCAGGAAATACATCTGGGTGGCTGTTTTTATTTATTGCTTGAATGAGTGGAGAGAGTGGCTCTTTAAGAGATTCATCTGCTGGGCCGGAGATTTAGCTCAGTGGTTTAGGCACCTGCCAGACAAGTGCAGGGTCCCTGGTTTGATCCCCAGTAACCACATACAACAATACTGGGCATGGTGACTCATGCCCACCAGCCATCAGTACCACACACCACAGTGCTGGGTGTGGTGGCTCATTCCTGTAATCCTAGCATGTGGGAGGAAGAGGCAGGAAGATTGCTGAGTTCTAGGCTTGCCTGGGCTGCATAGTGAGCTCAGGGCCAGCCTGAACTACAAAGCAAGAGCCTGTCTCAAAAAACAGAACAAAACAAAAATGATTCATCTGCAAGGCAGCAGACACTGTCTCTAAGCAGATATAAAAATTCCTGGCTCCTGTGCCGGGCGTGGTGGCTCACGCCTGTAATCCCAGCACTTGGGAGGCAGAGGCAGGAGGGTTGCTGAGTTCGAGGCTTGCCTGGGCTACATAGTGAGCTCAGGGCCAGCCTGAACTACAAAGCGAGACCCTGCCTCAAAAAAAAAAAAAAATTCCTGGCTCCTACTAGTTTTAATATCCTCCTGAAGTACAGATTCTACTCTCAAATGTGTGGCATCTACCGTGTTTCAGGGACTTATATCATTCGGCCTGTTGCAAGCAGGCCGTGAGGAGGAACTGAGACTTCTCAAATTGATCAGAATCACTCATCAAGTCTAGCCCCCAAGGGTGTCTGAAGCTATCCTTAAATGCTAATTAGCAGTAGTCTCAGGCTTGCCATCTTAATGCTTGGGTACAGCCTTTTTCTGTTTCTTTGGTGATTACTACCATGCCTAATAGTGTTTCCATGGGATTCTTGCTTCATAAGTTCTTAATTAATTGAGAAGGGAGGATCCCTGGTCATGATTATAGGAAAGAAAACATCAGTTAAAGAGGAGAATCTCTTGACCTTGAAAATTCATCGTGGCATTCTGTAGGAACTGGCTTAAGGGTTTTAATGAGCAAGGTTAAAAAATAGAAATGGCCTATATTTATAAAAACCATGGCTAAAGGAAACGTAGGCTATGTTGCCAGATATTAAATGTTAGAGAGCTTAGAGGGTGGCTGCCGCAACTATCTAATAAAGGCGAGCGATCTGCTGCTGTGATGGCCCATGAAAACTTGTTCATTGTGTTGCTGTTTTCCAAAGACAACAAGAGGCTCCACTTAAAATAGCCCATGGGAGGCTTCTCTGGCTTGTGTTGCTTCCGTCATGGCCATCAAGGCAGCACAGTGACAACTGACCTCAGTGGGAACATGGGCAGTTATGGAAAGTTTCGTTCAAGGTTATGTATTTGGGCACCACTCAAGCCTTTCAGAATCATTCAGGTGATTTTTAGCATCATAGATGTAAATTACTTAGAATGTTGAAATTCCCTGTCCCACACAGTGGTGACACATTGTGTCTATATGAAAGCTCTGACTCCCCTTCAGTTCTATATTTGTTTCTTAATCTTGTGTTGCTTTTTTTTTTCTTTTTGGCTAATAGCACCATAGAATTCAGAAGTTAAAAATAATAATTTTTAAAAATAATTACTTAAAAGTGCCTAGTCTAACAAATTTGTTGTTTCACCTTCTTAGCTGGACCCTAGACTTTATCCTTCTGTGTCTGTGTGTCTGTCTGCCTGTTCACGTACATGCATGCCAAGGATTGAAGCCAGGGCTATGCGCTCTTACCACTGAGCTCCAATCCAACCCAGCACTCTGCTCTTGCATATGTTTGCTCCTACTATGGTATTGCCATAACATACTAAAAATGAAAATTGTGGGCTCATTTCAGTGACTTGGTTTAACTTTGAAACATGAACTATAACCAGTCAACATCTGTCAACTCACAGGTGTCTAATTTGGGACCTGGCAGCCCAGTTGGAGATGAAGGTCAACATTCAACTATACCTGCTATTGGCCCTACATCCTTATCACTACTAATAACGGGGCCTTTTTGGTTAAGGAAAAGCTTCCAAATACCCAAAACTTTTATTTACACTTGAAGTTTGTAAAGTATAAGCTAACTCTTATTTTTAAAAATAACATGAAAATGTCTGAATTTTTCAGAGTATGTGTCACAAACTCAAGGGCCTCTAAAGGTTAGGCTAGTGATCTAGATGCATGTGTTCAACTCAGGCATCAGAGCAGGTGGCAACTGATGCTTAGGCCCATCAGAGGGATGGAAAGGACTGTGGGAAGCAGGAGCTGTCCGGTAAGTGGACAGTCACTACATACCTCCTGACAGAGTCCATGATGCACATATCATGTGACAAGTGCTGAAGGCTTGGGTGGGGGCAGCTTGTTAACCTTCATTCCATGTTCAGTCACTCTTTTGTGTCTTCCGTCTTATGTTTCTTTGTCTGTGTCTCTGACTCTGTCTGTCTGTCTGTCTCTCTCTCTGGAATAGAATATTCTCTCACACATCTACTGCCATCTTTTTATCTCATAAGACTGAGAAGTCCATGTTGCATAGGAAAATTCAAATGAGAAGACCTCATTAAATTCCGGCCCTCAAGTTCACCAAACACTGGAACTTAGATTGGGTCCTGCCCAGGCATGAAGGATCTCTTAGTACATTAAAAAGATATATTTAGGACTTCCAAAGTCTTATTTCACATTTTATTAATAGCAACCTCAATCTTGAATGATTTGTTTTTATTTTTACCTGTATAAAGACCATGAATTTATGTAGTAGTTTTGTTTCAGACAAGCAAAATTTTGGGTTTTTTTATTCTTACTGTGGAAAAGAATTCCCAGGAAAGCTTAAATTTTTGGAAACATATCTGAACAACAGTTTCAATACTGAAAGTTGATTTTTAAAATTCCAACTTTTACAACTTTTATAGTACAGGAAAGACGTGCTGTGAACTATCTAAAAGTCACTGTGGATAATTAGTAACATCTCAGTGTCTCAGCAAGATCTGCAAAGATGAGCAGTTTTCCTCAAGATTTTTCTTTAGTTTTTGTTTGTTGGTTGGTTTGTTGGTCTTTTTTCTTTCTTTTTTTTTTTTTTTTGTTCAGTATTGATCCCAAGGCCTTATGCATATGAAGCTCACACTCTACCACTTGGGTGGGGGCAGCTTGTTAACCTTCATTCCATGTTCAGTCACTCTTTTGTGTCTTTCGTCTTATGTTTCTTTGTCTGTGTCTCTGACTCTGTCTGTCTGTCTGTCTCTCTCTCTGGAATAGAATATTCTCTCACACATCTACTGCCATCTTTTTATCTCATAAGACTGAGAAGTCCATGTTGCATAGGAAATCATTCTGTCTTCTGGTCAACATCCAGGCTGACCAGACCTTAAGTGGTTCCGAAGAGATGACATCCCTATTAGCTTGGAAACACTGGTCTCCTCCCCAAAAGCCATCTGTCTTTCCTTTCAACTTAAATACTTCTGCACCCCATGCATCTATGGCCCCCTGCCACACAGAATTAGATAGACTGAAGGAAGCAGGCAGGGTGCCTGTTGTTGAGGATATTTATTGCTCTTGAGCAAAACGGTAGAAACATGGAACCAGGTGTGAGTGTGGGTATTAGTTTACCGTGGATGTGAGTAGCCAAATCCCTCCTTTGCTCCAGTTCTTGGTGCCAGAGTAAAGGGCCGGGGGCAAAGTGTAGGGTTCTTGTGGTTTTCACAGGAAGTCATCATGTCTCCTTGGTTGAACACTGGCAAGTTGCTGGTGGGTCTTATTCCCATTTTTTCTGCTCCATATTCACCTATTCCTGACTTTGATGATGATAACGCTAGTGTCAGTCGCTGGCTCTCTATATTTATCAGCAGCTGCTTCAGTGATGTGGAAACAGTCTTGTCAACAGCTGAAAAGCATGAAGAGGGAGAGTAGGACATTTCGTTCTGTCTGAAAGAGCTTAGTTGGAGTGAGCGTGGAAGGAGTGAACATCTCAGCACGAATCTCGGCATCTGTCACTTCTCTCCAGCATAGCAGCGGGCTCAGGTGAAGGTCACAGCTTTTTCCAGAGAGGAATGATGCTTGCAGGGAATGTACCAGAACTCCTGAGGCCAGCTTTTGTTGTTTTGGGCCTGAAGGGTTGGAACAGAGGAAGTTTAATCCCAGCCTCTGCTTCCAGCCAGCTGGCCCCAAGTATTCAGCCTGGGAGAGCATTTCCCTAGAAAACGTTCTGAAAATACCTTTCTTCCATGCAGCACTGGGCAGGACACTGAGGACCCCAGTGTAAGAGCAGCACTCATGAGGCTAGAAGGGTTCTCCAGACTGTGGGGCGCTCTGATGGCGTGAGTCCGGAGACTCGGGGTACCATGTGTGTGGAGCCCTGCCGATTCATAGGAAGCTTCAGTGCACAGCGATCCTAGCAGCCACTGTTTACAAATGGTGTGTGTGCTTCTTTCATTCCTCTGGGTTGTGCAGATACTAAGATGCTCGTAAGAGGGCAAACCCCAGAGTCAACCCCGGGTTGGAGCCCTACCTCTGCTCCTAGGCACGAGTGGGGGAGACTTATTCAAGGATTCACCTGTGCCCAGCCTCGTTTTATGGGAAGGAAACCCCCTTACAGGGGAGGATCTCTTCCCTTTCCTGGAGTAGCTTAGCAGGTAGCTATCATTAGCATTTCACAAATGAAGAGGGAAGGCTCAGAGAGAGGGTGGCTTTCCTGTCTTTATAAGGCTGGAGCCCTCAAACCTAACCCACCCACCGCCTTGCTCAGGCAAGAGGAGACTTCAGACAAATCTATCAGCCTGCCTTTATTCAAACATCTTCCTTTGCAGAACGCAAAGCCTTCTCAAGTTTATGTTCTGCTTTCAAAGTTTCGGTTGTGCACTATCTTCCTTAATATTTAAGTCTTTGCTGCCACCTAGTGGGAATTATGTAATGAGACGGGAAGACGAGCCAGTCTAACTTCAACTAAGGTCTATGGAAACAGCACAGCTATGAAAATGAAGAAAGTTTAGTGGTCCCAGAGGGGAGGGGGAGGGGCTGCAGAGGCAGGAGCAGAAAATGACTAGGGCGATGGCAGCGTTCCGCTCTCAACATAAATCACTATAAATGTGTCCAGACATAGGATTCCGGCTCGTCTAGACCAACAATGAACCCCGGGGGAATCTGGGAACTCTGGGTGGTGGTGGTATGTCGGTATTCTGTCATCAGTGATTAAAAGATGTGCCACGTGGCGGGTGACAGAGGATGGACACCTGGCCCAAACTCTGCACCAGCTTTGCTGGGAATCTAAACTTCCTCTAAGTGTAGTGTGTTTTTGTTTTGTTTTGTTTTGAGTCCCAGTGGGCTTTTACTGGGATAAATTAACAAAAACAATTACAGATTTTTGCAGCCATCTTTTCTTAGCCTTATAAAACTCCATAGAGTCTGGTTAATACACATGTAGGTCCAGCCTAACACATTCCAACAAAGACGGATCCACACTGGAACATTCGCCAGTGAACAGAAAGCCAATTTTCACCATCCCTAAATGTTTTCTAAATTTTGGGTTCCCAGAGTTCACTTTTCAGTGGAATTGGTCGCTGTAGCTTAGAGACACTGATATTTTCTCCAACTTTTAATAAACAAAAATTACTTTTCTCAAGTTTGTTTTTGAAAAGGGAAGTTTCAGGCACCTCTTTCCAGCAACCACTGATTAAAGTATGGTAACTTGAATCTGAACAAGCCAGCGCCCCCGTGCCCTATCCAGCGTCACCCACTGGAGAATTTAAGTGCACTTTGGCTGAAATCTGCCAGCTGTGGAGGGACAGAGTCCAGGTGCCAGGCTACCAACCTCTGACCTCATGAACTGTGACAACTTCTTAGACACTTAACCCTTTACTCCAAAGTTTTTAGATCAGACAAGAGTTCAGATTTTGAGGGTTTAAAAAAAGTTATGAGTACAAAGTATAGAAATACAAGCTCCCTGATCCACCTTATGTTCACCAAAAAGCTGGCTGATTGTAGTTCCTGTGAGGTCAATGATTGTGCCAGCAAATCTATTAGGCAAGAAGATGACTCCACCGTAAACAGATTTAAAGGTACACAGAAGAGTTTACCACACCAAACTTAAAGTATATTAAGTCTAAACTGTGTTCCCATCCTTAAAATTACATTTCAAACAAATATGACCTTCCATTTTGATCTTTGTAGTAAAGTGCTAGATGTGAGACTGCTCTGTTTTTAATAAAATGCTGCGTTACATACACACGTCACCCTTAAAATGCATAGTGCGTTGTGATCATCTAACATATGCTTAGTCTGTAATGGACTGTACCTTAAGAAATTCTAATGTATGACATTCAGGACTTATATTTTTAACTTTATACATACATAGTTACTCGATACTTATTTTACATGCTCATGGTTAAAAAAAAAACGCAAAGTATGTGAAGTAAAAAATGAAGTCCTCCTCCACAGAGGGACGTTTCTGAAGAATTTCCTCTGTTCCTATTCTGGGCAAAGAAAACACACATGCACTTTACTATTTTTCCATGAATGAGCTTATGCCACAAATACGGTTCTACAATTTACTTCTCACACTTGGTCTATTTTGGATATATTTCCATGTCTGCACACAACCTACCTCATTCTTTTTAACAGCACATAGTATTCCATTATGGACTCCACTGTGATTAATTTAGCTAGTCACCATTGATATCCAGATGGTTATTTTCAGTTCCTGTTGTCACAGAAATTCTGTAAGGAATACATGTGCATGTACACACACACATACATACACATAAGCACACACACAGAATTTCTAGGTCTAAAAGGTAATGCTCACACCCACTGACCAAGGGCATCAAAAACACCCTTATAGAAAAGAAAAAGTCAGGCTTACTTAAGGAGCTGCTGCCAGGAGAAAAAACAGACACTGAACCTGCCATGGTCGGGGTGTGGGGAGGAGGTCTGGCACTGGGCTTCTCTGGGCACCTGCCAGGGCGGCGGCTCCTAGGAATAGGCAGGATGAACTGAGTGGCATTCAGAAGCAGGAGCAGGTGAATGCTGAGGGGATTTTCAGTTTCTGAGAGCAGAGAATTAAAGTTGAGTTTAGAAAGTCTTTGGTAAAAGACGAGCAGAGACAAACATGGTCAGAAGGGAGAGGTGTTTGTTGCTTGTGTTCTAAGGGGTCTCTGCCTCACAAACCCTGAGTGGGCTGGCCAGCATACTACTTTTTCTGGGAGTTTTGTGTGTGTGGTTGGGGACATTATGTCAGCCTAAGTGCTTGCTTTTGTTTTGTTTGCCTTTTTTTCTCTTAAGCAAAACATTTACTGGTTTATTCTAGATACTCAGTGATCACATTCATCATAGGCAATTGGTACCTGTACGTGGTACATCTTGCTGCTGCTTTTACTTCCCATTGAACCCTCTCCCTTTGGCTGCTTTGGTTATCCTAGGTACATAGAGTTTAAATGTTCTTAGCAGATGCATTTACTTTCCAAATAACGTGCCTATTTATATTCTTCTGGGTTTAAAACACTACTCAACTTCCCTATAAAAAGAATTATATGATAATCAGAACAATAATGGCACTAGAATAGCAAATATTTATATAGTGAAGCCACAGTGCTACACTCCATGGGTCATTTCACTGACTCCTCAGCAGAGGCTTGAACTGGGTTCCAGGAACCTCTTCAAGAGGAAATAAGAGGGCAGGTGACTTGTTCAATCACACAGTTAAAGAGCAAGGGCTGGAGCCGCGTGTGAGACCAGGGTCCTTTCAGGGCCTGCATTCCTCACAGGAAGAAGTACTCTCTCCCCTCTCTGCTATGTATGGGAACCTGCTAAAAACAACTTCAAGCTAAGGAATTAAGATCTGTTTAATTGATGAGTAGAAATCTTGAAAGACTGGCTGCTTAGGTTGATAAGCCATCTAGAAAAATGAAGTTTGCAGACAGCAGACCAGGGATTGCATACATTGTGCAGAGTGAAGCGTGCAGCATCCCGTGCTTAGCTAGTCACATGAATCCTCCATTAATAAAAGCCTGTGAGTGCTTTCTTAGAATCACAGCCAGGACAGCAGAGGGCAGAGGGCGCTTGACCTCCGCCAGCTAACAGGTGAAGGACGCGTCCTTGTGGATTCACACAGGTACCATACTGTGTGAAGACCAGTCCTGGGAGACTTGCTGGGAAAGACTCTGTGCAGAGAAAGAAAGCACAGTGTGGCAGTGCTTAAGTATGAGACAGTCGTGCGTGACGGAGGGGTGCACTCCGGGGTGGGGTTCGTAGGGGGAACCTGGTGTCACCGCTGCCTGCTGCTCTTTTCCAGACTGCGCTGGCTGCGGAAGAGACATCAAGAATGGGCAGGCGCTGCTGGCACTGGATAAGCAGTGGCACTTGGGTTGCTTCAAATGCAAGTCCTGCGGGAAGGTCCTCACTGGCGAGTACATCAGCAAGTAAGACGGGCCAAGGACTAAGGCTAAGGGTGCATGGATGCTGTGGGTGCCCACCTGTGCCCTGAAGTGCATTCCCTCCCCAAGTACTCTTTGCTATAAAACTTTTTTTTTTGAGATAGGGTCTTGCTTTGTACTTCAGGCTGGCCCTGAGCTCACTGTGTAGCCCAGGCAAGCCTCGAACTCAGCAATCCTCCTGTCTCTGCCTCCCAGGTGCTGGGATTACAGGCATGAGCCACCATGCCCGGCACTGTGGTATGTGGTGTTGATTGCTGGTGGGCGTGAGTCTCCATGCCCAGCATTGTATGTGGTTACTGGGATCGAACTCAGGACCTTGCACTTGTGAGGCAGGCGCCGGAACCACTGAACTAAATCTCTGGCCCTGCTCTAAAACTTTTAAACATAATTTTTATTCTACTTTTGCTGAAATCTGGCTAATCTATTCCCAATAAAGTACACATCATTACTTGGTTTAATAATTAATAAAGTTAATATAATAGCACACCCTTTGCTGTAACCAATTAAGCAGTTAATAATTTCCCTTTGTCTACCTTCTCCCCTGTGTAAGACCAGTGCATCTGTGTCCTCCAGGACATTTGCAGGGATCTCCCCCCACCCCACCCCCCATCTCCAAGGCCTGGGCATAGAGCCCAGTAGGCAAGTGCGCGCAACAGCCTGCCAGGGAGGGCTTCAGGAATGAGTCAGGCGCTCCCGCTGCCGGATGATAGCTAGTGTTCAGTACCCTGACACGAAGGAGAATATCCTGTTCTACATGTTTTTGTCCCTTGAAAAACTTTCCCAAGCACATGAAATCACCTATTTTGAAAAATGAATGGGTTTGATGTGACTGTCTAGAGAAACAAATCAAAAAGTAGCTGGAGTTCCATCGCCTAGAAATCTAATTTCATGGCAGGTCCGGGTTCACGCTGAAACGCCTGTGTTGGGAAGAATAAATAGCTTCACAGGTGACCACAAAGGATACCAAAGAAAGATGAGAAAAATGCCTGGTCTGTAAGCTCCCACCAGAGGCTGTGCAGTAGCACAGGCATCTTGACTGCCTACAGTGCAGCTTACTTACTTTTCCCCATGATAACACGTGGGTAAATGGCACTTTTTGCTGTGGAGGTCGCTGAGCTGCAAAGGGTGCTGGGTCCACAGAATTAAGGAGAGCGGAAGCGACGGTGCCTAGAGGCTTCTGGGAGGCTCCATCAGGCCCGGGAGCCGAGTCCAGGAAGAGGTGTGGGGAGACGGACACTGAGCCCCCCTGAGCCACGCTGACCCCTGTGAGAGGGACCATCGCTGGGTTTCCTGGCAGTCCCTTGTGAGACCACTGAGGAACCAGCAGAGGTGACCCTGTGGCGTCGTGGCTGTTCAGTGTCACCTGGGGGGCTCCGGCTCTCTGTAGCTCTCCCTGTGCTCTGTGCTTTTGACCAAATACGGTCACGTCACCAGGCATTTGCGTGCTGGGGAAAGGAGAAATAAGTTGTACTCTCCTGAGGAGAAGAGCTAAGGCCACGTGGCGCTGGTGTCTCCCCGTCCCAGCTGCCTCTTCTCAGGAGCTGACTCTCTCGTCTTGCAGGGATGGCACCCCATACTGTGAAAAGGACTACCAGGGGCTCTTCGGGGTGAAGTGTGAGGCCTGTCACCAGTTCATCACAGGGAAAGTCCTGGAGGTAAGTGAGTAATGGGCTCCCCCAAGCCACTGTCACTTTCCTCAGAGGCCTTCAGGGTCACACAGCGTGCCACCTGGGTCACCTCTGCAAGAAAAAAATCGGCGGGTGGTCATAGGGCGCTTGTGTGCTCAACTGTCTTCAGAAGCCGCTTCTATGGATGCTCGTGTGGAAACTGGAATGAAAGAGACTTTGAAGGAAAGAAAAAGAATGACAGAGGCTCTATGGGAATTAGGCAAGACTGTTTATTTTAGAAAATAGAAGCAGGTGCTAGAGGTGTCCATATGTCCATGCAGATGGCACGTGTGTAAGTGTGTACGTATGTCAGTTACACACCAGGAAACAGATGCCCAGAGCCAGAGCTGAGAAGGGGTGAGTGGGTGAAGGGCAGAGGCATAGCCGTCCCCACCCCCGGAAACCACATCCCGTGTGCCCCAGAGCACCTGGGTCGGGGTAAGCTGAGCCTCAGCAGTTGGGGTGTGACTGTGGTGTGCCAGGGTTCCTGCCATCTCGTCTCCAGCTCCTCTCATCACCAGAGTCTGGGGCAGAGTTCAGAGGAGCCACTGCCCCACTTCTCATGGGCCTGTGGGGTGTCAGCCACGTCTGGAGGAAACATTAAGGCACCTCCCACATTCTGGGGTGGAGACTGTGTGCCAAGCAGGCTGGGCCAGCCACTGGCATGACGGCCACGTGGTACAGGGGCTGGCATGCGTCCAGCATGTCACTCCTTAGGCACCAGGACATAAGTCCACATGGTCGTGTCAAACTTCAAGGGAGTGTATTTCAGGGACACAGAATACTTATATCCAGGGGTCCCCAAGGTGTTTCTGGCTACTCTCCCCTGTGGAAATTCACAACGAAGGGCAGTGTAACCTCCCAAATCCTGCCATAGACTCTTCCCGTGAAATATAGGGGCCAGCAGTGGCCTGGTACTTGGATCTAGTGTGTGTAACTGCACGTGAGACGTAAGGAAGTGACTGTGGTCAGATGCAGCTGCCACTTAGCTGAGAAGGAAGGTTCTAGAAGGGGGAGCACTTGCAGAGGCTTGGTGACAAAGACACATGCAGCGCCCACAAGAACAGAAAGTGGGCTGGGCAGGAGGGTGATGTGAGAGGTGAAGCCGGAGCAGTGGGGGGCCTTCAGGCCACAGCCCAGAGGCTGGGCTCTGTCCTAAGAGGGGTGACAGCCATCATAGCAAGGTAGTGGGAGTGTCACAGGCTTAGATCAGGCTGTTGCGCAAAGACTGATGGGAGTGCTTAAACACGTGTGTCCACGTGTTCCCAGCAACACCCTTCCCAACAGAGAGCCACGGGAGCCACCCATGTGCCCAGCAGTAGATGCGTAGAAAAGGAAAGTATGGTGTAGCCACACAATGGAAGGTTTACAGAGTCACTTGTCACAACGTGAGCCAGCCTTGAAATCATGCTGCGTGAAAGAGGTCGGGTGACAGGTCACTGATGTTGTCGTGAGTGTAATGGGACTACTCAGACTTCAAGCCCCGGAACATCTCCTGGAGAATGGGTCTGGCCCAGGGAAGGCAAGACTGAGGCCTGAGCACTCGTGTCACAGTGTCCAACGTGTGCTGGTTAGGGCCCCCCACCCGAATGTGTCACCCTCCCCCGCCCCCGAGCCCCAGAGCCTGTGAGGGGCACCGGACTGAGGCCCACAGACTCTCGCTCGGATCTCCCGTGTGGTCTGTGTGGGACTGAAACAGACCTGTTGAGTTGGGAGCAATTAGGAAATCTCATTTTAGAACATAAGGAGATACTAGTGGTGTTTCCCAGATGTTCAGCGGGAGCAGGAGAGGCAGGAAGATACTGAGCGTGGCCCCTGAATTTGAGGTTGTGGTGTTTGCAAAAGGCACAGATCGAAACAGCTATCTTGTCAGTCCCCGTGTGGAAATGTGTTCCCAAAAAGAACTGGGGTGCAGAAGGGCTGGGCGTGTGTATCCGTGTGCTGATCGCCTTCAGATTTAGTCCACCAGCTGCAGGAAGAAATACCTAAATGCTGGATCCAAGAACATGCTGTACTGAAGAAACATCTGCTCATCCTGTAAGCAGAACTCTGTATTCAGTGTTCTCTGGGGCCACAGAGGCCTTTTCCCAAATCAGCTTCCGGTTTCAGGAAGACTACTTATGGGGTTCAAGGCTCAGCAACTTTCCGAGCAGTGCTATCAGCATTGGACCATGTGGGAGCAGTTTGCATTTGCTCAACCTCAGATTCCGGTTCCACCCAAGTGCTGTCCCCCTGGTCTGGTGTGTAATTTAGAAGCGTCCTTCGGGGTCAGCGTAAGACATGTGACTACTGTGAGTCAGCTGGGTTTGGTCGCCAGGCGTAAGCAGAACAGGTCTGCATGCCATGCCTTGTTCTCTGCCCTGGCACAGCCAAACCATCCTGATGGTGGATTTGCTGTGAACCTGTGAACCTTCGCTTTTTCCATCCCTAGAGGTTGTAAGTGTATCTGCTATATAATGGCAGTGGCTTAAAACAGCAGCCATTTGTTCTCTCTCCATTCTGGAGTCCTGACATCTGAAATCGGCGTGTCAGCAGGGCTGTGTGGCCTCTGAAGGTCTGGGGCGGGTCCTCCCTGCCTCCTGTGGCTGTGTCACTCCGGCCCCAGCCCCACCTCACACCCACCTTTTCTGTGTCATCCCCTGTGTCAGTTCTCTCGCCTTTCTCCTAGAAGGACATGTCTTTGGATGTGGGGCCCACCCAGGCCATCCAAGATGGCCTCATCTCAAGATGCTTAGCTTAAAACATCTGCAAGGACCCTTTCCCGAATAACTTAGTCCCAGCCACGGCTGTGGACACAACTCTGAGGAGGAGGAGTTCAGTATCCAGCCTGCTCCTGGAGCTTCAGTCCTGTGGGTTTAACACAGTGCTCACTTAGCACCAGCCTGGCTAGTGCCTCTCTGGCTGTGGTGTCGCATAGGTCCACCAGACTCCTGAGGGGGCTCTGGGAAGGAGAAAGGTACAGGTGGTGATGGAGAAGAGATGCCTCTCCAGGTGTGGCTGGGTGCATCCCAGAGCGGTTATGTCTCCCGGATGCTGTGGCCTGTGACTGCCTAAACTCCCTCCGGCCTTCATCTCTGTCCTCCCTTAGTGGCTGGGAACCGCCCACTCTGGGCAGCCTGCAATTTGTTTGAGGGTGTCTGCAGGCCACGTGGCCTAGCAAGAAGGTCTCTAGGTGACAGAGAACCATGTATCTTCTCTTGGCTCCAGAACTTACCTGCAGAGGGGCCCTTCCCCAAGCCTCTTCACTCCTCTGAGCCTCAGTTGCCCTTTCCTTAGTTACAGTTGTTACAAATACAGCTGTAATGCCAAGGCCTGGGCTACTTGGCTCCCCAGTCTGTCCGGCTCTACGGATCTGAGTTATGTTTCTCTTGTCTTGCATCTGAGGAGTCAGAGCCAATAGTCCTATTTTTCTAGAAACTTCCACGTATGGACCACAAAACACACTCAAATTGTGGCTTTATTTATCACCCCCTTGCCTTCCATTTTCTTTTCAACAGCATGATTCTCTTTTTAGGGCGATCTTAAGCATAAAGGGAAAAGGTTTGCTCAGTGTCGCCTCCTCCAGAGTTGAGCTGCTCCACTTGGCCTTGAGAGTGGTTTTACTGTCCCCACCTCTCTCGCACAGTGGACGTCACCTCAGTGGCTCTGTGTTACCTGATTCATTCGAGAAAAATGCTCCTACCCATTATGCCCCATGCAGAGCAGGTGATGTTTCCCTAGCTGCCTCTAGAGCCTTCTGGCCCTTCTGTCTGCTTTCTCATCAGGATGGGGTGGGGCGGGCTGGGGGAGGCAGCCTTCTTCCCTTGTTCCAGCTTTCCCAGCTTTCTCTTACTCTCTTTCTGTCACCACACCCAGGGAATCAACCAGCCCTCCTGGGTGTGACTGGTCTTTCTGGAAGCATTGGTGGCATGCTGGTTGGTGTTTGCTTTGCCACCTGTGCTTCCTTGATGAGGAAAGTGTGCTGGTGTGTGAACGGTCTGTGTTCCCTCCACAAGAGAAAGAGACCTCCAGACCCCTCGTGCCTTTCCATCCTTTAACAGGGCCCAGTCTCTGCCTTTATCTGTTAGTGTGGGCGGAATTTACACTTGGGTTTAGACCTGTCCCATTGAATATCTGGAGTGTAGGAAATGGAATCACAGCAGGATTCAGTCAAATCCTTTTCTTTCATTCTCTGAGGGATTAAGAATGGATGGCTTTGTTTTGTTTTGCTTTTTAACTTATTAAAAAACTGCTTTTTCATAAAGCTGAGGGACAAAATGTTTATAGTATTCTAGGGGACTAATTTATATCATAAACTGGGGGTCTCTGTGCCCTTGCTTCCTTTTAGCATAGGCATTTTAAGCATATTTAGTTGCAATCGGCCTGACAGAGATGGTCTTGTTCTGCTGGGGCTAACTTACTATCTGAAGAAATAGGTTGTTCTATGAAATGGTAACTGCTGTCTCTTTTATTGTACATATATCCTACATATACAAAACAAGAATAGCCCATAAAATGAATTATATTCTTGCCCATCTCACTGTGCTCAGATGAATACATGCTTTCTTCTACTTAATTATAGACCCAACTATTTTTGAAGACCATGGAAGGGATAAGAATTTAATTATCTTCATAGTATTGATGAAGTTGCTTTGTGCCCACGTGGATAGTGAGCCATTACAATATCCCCACTCCATATAGTATTTTGAACATTCACAAGTGATCTCATAAATATTTAGTTCTCACAGCAGGCCTGTGGAGTGGTTAAGGCCATTACAACTGACTTCCATTTATAGATGAAGCCACAGAGTGCTGAGGTTTCTGGAGCTAATTAGTGACAGATTGAAGTTAGAAAACAGGTCTCTTGCTTCTCAGAAGATAGGAACACATGGCATGTGCAAGCACATGCACACACAGACACAGAGCTTAGCAATCTACCTGACAATAATCACTGCACAAAATAATCTGAGTTCCAGCGTGAGTTGCTAGTGGAATGGAGGAGCCCTGTCTCATTAGCGCCCCTGTGACACCGATTTTCAGAACAATAACTATCTGCTGCTTTTCAGCAGTGTACAGTGTCACTGCAGGTCAGTGACTTGGCTTGTGTTCTGCTGCTCCCTGCGGAGTCAGACCTCACGTCTTGCCTCCTTGAACCAGCTGAGAGCTTCGCTAGTGTTACAGGTGACGCCATCTTCTGAGAGGGAGCACATGCTCTTCACAGAGGCCCTGTCTGGTGCTATCCACAGTTCTTTGGACAGTGGGGAAGGTCCTGTGAGGCAAGACTCGCTGACAGTGGTCACCTTCTCCTTTCAAACTACCCCCAGGCGGTTTCAGCGGAAGAAAGGCCTCCATTATTTAGTTTTGTTTATTTGCAGCTGGACATCTCATTATATTGCCTGGCCTGTTCTCAGACTCCTAGGCTCCAGCCATTCTCCTGCCTCGGCCTCCTAAGTAGCTGGGGCTGCAGGCACCTGCCACTCTGCCTAGCTTGAATTGGTTTCAGTTTAAATGTGAATTAAGCAGATGGTGGCACATCCATATCATGGAGCCGTGTAAAGGACTGAAGTCTGATCTGTGGTGCAGCAACAGAGGACTCTCACCTCTGCCAAGGGGAGGAAGCCAGCCATGAAAGCACACATGTCATGCAGCTCTGTCTGTGTAAGAGATCTAGAGTAGGCGAATACCTGGGGACAGAAAGTAGACCAGTGGTTACCATGGTTGAGGGTGAGGAGGAAAAGGGGGAGGGACTGATGATGGATATGGAGACATTTGTGGTGGTGTTTTGGTTTTGAAATAGTGAAACTTTTCTAGAATTACATGATGCTGGCATTTGCACATATCTCAGTATATGAAAAACCACTGACTTGTATACTTTAACAGAGTATTATTTTGTCATATACTAGTTACCTAGTATATGACTATATTATTTTGTCATATAATAGTTACTTTCTCCCCTTGTATACTACATACACCTACCTATTTCTCTGTGCAGAGATTTATAAACTTATGGAGAGTAGGTATCCTATCAGTTTTCTTATTTACAAAATGGTACTGATCATTGCTGCATAGAGCTATGGGATTTTTTTTTAAAAGTCATGGCATAAGTCTGTCCTGGGTTGTTTCCCTTTGTGACAGTTAAATTTTCATTCTCTTGCCTGGCCATTGCTGGCTACTGAACAGAATCGTGCCTTTAATCAGACTGTGACTTGATTGATGTAAAATCTCCCCAGTACCAGAAAGTAACCCCAAGTTTAAATTCAACATACGATTTATGATCCATTTGTTGTGACATCTTGTTTGCAAAGAATGTCTTCCTGTTAATATTTTGTCCCTTCCATCATTAACAGATTGGGAATCAGCCCAGCTGGGCATAGTACATTAATATGATAAATGATTTAAAGAAAATATATCTACCATCATCGCTCCCCAAAGCTAACCAGTTTCTTTTCCATTAACAACAGAGAAAATGTGTTGTCAGGTAACAGAACGTCGTTCACAGGCAGTAAAGATTGGGTATTCATGGAGAAATCTCTACGTTTCCTGTCAGCACAAATGGAAGGGCTTCCTTATCCGGAAATGACAGTTTGTAAAAATTTGTGTTTATCTTGAGTTAAAAAGACGTTTTGTTTTTCAATTTTATTTAACTTCAGACAATTAGCTCAATAGAATTTTTTTCCTACCTTGTTAGTTTCTTTGATTTTAAATACATGATTTGATTTTTTTAGGTTTGATTTTGTTTCAGACTCACAAAAATGTGATAGTGTCTGCTTCCAATCAGTAGTCGGCTTTTAGACTTCAGTATTCTTAGACAGATATTTTCTTTTACAGACTAACATTGTTATAATTTAATTGTGAGGTAAAATGAATTCTGTGCCTTCACCAGAACTCATTCTCTTTTGAAAGAGCATCCCCATTAAATTTACTTAGATTTTCCCTGCTGGCCTGTGGCGGCTGGAGAGACAGACAGACATGGCTGTCTAGCCGCCGGCTGTTCTTCCTCCTGGAGTATGGGGTGAGCCCCTGCCGCGCATTCTAGCTACCATTTTGGCCTCCAGGGATCCCCTCAAGTTTCCAAATCCATCAAAACTTCCAGGAAGTGTGGCTTCTCAAGCTATGCCTGCTGTTTCACTCTAGCATGTAGTCTACCTCGCTTCTTGCCATGAATGTTCAATTTGAGAGAATGTGTTGAAAAATAGCACCATCCAGAGGTCACCAGGATTGTTCCTATACTGGGCGCAGTGGCCTCGGGCTCAGGATTTAATGACAGATATTCCATATGAAACGGGATCACTTGGTTCCTTGAACCTGGGCAGAGATGCTGGTGACATACTGGAAGCAAGATCTTCTACCGGGAGGAAGATCCCTTCCCTCTTGTTTTACACTTGAATGTGTTCACTTCCTGGACCTCCTGCCAGGTCACCTGTGGCAATTGTTGTGCCAATCTCAGCAGATGGACCTGCTTATGTTTTGCCAGCTATTCGGGAGGAGGGAGGTTAGAGCCAGGCCCATGCAGGCCAGCCACAAGTGAATTCATACAGTAATTCCTCTGCTGAAAAGGAAACTCTTGAGTGCCCTTACAAACGGTTTATAAGCTATTTTAATGGCTTTATAACATAATGCAAAAACTGTTGCATTTTTCAAACAGAATCTAGAATGTTGGAAGCTTTTAGTGGCTTCCCGGTGAGGCAGAGAGAATGAAGAATAGAACAGATACTGTCAGACACATCAGAGGTGATTCCTACAGCAACATTGGAGCCCAGCAGTCCTCAGACTCAGAAAGCTGCTCAGACTTTCAACCTCAACATCCTCTGCTGTAAAATGGGGATAACAAGGCAGCCTCACAGGCTTAAAACAGGTAAAAAAAAAAAAAAAAAAATTGAATCACCTGAAATGGTATCCAACATAGCAGGTCTCAAGAAAAAAAATTTTTTTCCCATTTCTTTCATTTATAAAGGAAGAAACAAATTTTATAAAAGCCCAGTTTGAATGTACTTAAAACTTCCTGTGTGAAGGAAGGAGGTAGGTCACCCATGTTTACTCTCTGATGTGATTAAGATGTGTGGATGAGTAATTTCCTGTTATGAGTTTTGCCATTCCTTTGAACCAGAAATACTGAAGATTTACATGTTTCTACCTTTCTCACCAATCCACTGAATACTTACCTACTCCTTATACTCACACGCCTGTTTTCTGTTAATATCTCTCTTACTGTGTTCACTATGTTATTGGACTCATTGTATTCATCTGCTAGTGGCCTCTCCAGTCGTTCTGAATGATGCCAGGCACATTTGCTCTGATGAGGCCTTTACTGATACTTGGGATAAAGCAAAGAGAGTTCGTAGCTTATGCTCTTTCAGCTTCTTGAACCTCCCTGAGTCACTTAAGAGCAAGTTTTAGTCCACCCTTTATCTTCTGTCCACTTTCTCTCATCAGAAGTATGTGGGTTGCCTGGTTACTCCCAAGGGCTGCCCAACCTGGTAATCTACCTCTTGAGTCCACAAGGTCATGAGTTTTGGCCCTTCTCATCTGGAAATTCATAAACTTGGAAATTTGCATAGTATCTTTGAAGAAGTCAAAGAGTTGGATAGCTAAGTGAAACCCAGATGAGCAACTGATAATCCCAATGTAGGCAAGTAGGGAAAGGACCAAGATTATTCCTGTTTTCTTTGTGAGGTGAGATTTTTTTTTACTCCTTTGACAAACACTTGACTGCTGATTAATGTTCCAAACAGGAGGTTCTGGAATTCTAAAGATCACAAGTCCCACCCCTGACATGAATTAAAGACTGGAGTTCTAAAACTGCTGTGTGTAAGAATCCCTTGGATATCTTGTATAGAGTGTGGGTTTTCAGTACAGCATGCTACGCACTTTCAAAACAGCCATTTCTGTTAACAGTACCGTATTGTGCACTTGTAAATTTCCTGGGGCGAATCTCATGCTGAGTGTTTTTATCACAATAAAAATATTTATTCATGTTTTTTAAATAATATATGGCTGTCCAGGCTTTACCCAGAGATTCTGATCAGGGGCCCAGGATGGGCCCAAGAATCTATGTTAACATGTCATCCTACTGACGCAGGAGTGTTAAAGCCTAACTCCCCACCTGAAACACAAGTTCGTGTTCTCTAAAAATCGAAGAATGAATTTTAAGAATGACAGAGGTTTGAGCAGGAAAATTTTACTGAGAGAGAAAGCTTCTGCCTTAAGAGAAACAGAAGGGGGAACCCGGAAAGTGGGTAACCCACCACCTCACCATTTAGAGGGCTTTTATGGAGTAAAGCCACGAGGTGAGGTGGCTCTGCAATAGGGGGCTACCAATAAGATTCAAGAAAGTGGATGGGCTGCATTAGCCAGTGAGTACCGTGGGGGCTTCCAATAAGATTTGAAAGAAATGGGCAAGCCATAGTTAACCAATGGGTATATGACAAGTACAGTTATTTTAGCAACTTTAATTGAATAGGGTCCAATGAGAAATCAAGCCTAGAGGGTCTTTCTTGTTCGGAGACTCCTCCAGGTGGTTCAAAGTCTTGGCCCAGTATCTGGGGAACTTGCAATTACTGCATTCCAAGGAGAATCTGGATCTGGATCCAGACCTTGACCTTTCATCCTAGGAGGAGAATGAGGCCTGTGGGTCACTGTTGTCTGGTCTCTTTTTTGTAAGTCTTTTAAGATCCGGCCCTATCTATCTGCCTACATATGTCTAGCTGGCTTTTCTACCTATAATATTACTCTGGGTAATCCTGGGGCAGAGAACTCTAAAGATGCCAGTTTGAGAAGCTGCTCCTAAAAGGGCATTGTAAAGGCCCATTATTAGAGACTTTTCACTCCTCAAAAGAAAAGCATACTAGGTATTTAATTAAAACCCCAATAATTATTATAATTTATGACCAGTAGCTGCTTCTTCATCTTAGAAGCATTGCTTTGTTGTCAAAACTTATACATTTCTTCAATAGTATCCAAGATTGCGTCCAAAACGATTTAGGGATTCTACTTCTTCTCAAAAGGGTCTTTGATCAGTTGATTCTTATGTCCACATTATCTCCATGAAAATTTTCTCAGTCATCCTGGTCTTGCTGAAAATGACCAGAGTTGTTACAGAAATTTGCCTTCAACCCAAGAAAGGACAACTGAAAAAAGAGAGTTGTATTATAAGAGTACAAGGGTTTGGCTCCTCCTCCCTGTGCACACAAGGACCCTGCCCGGCATCTTCTGCCACCAGTTCTTCTGAGATTACTGAGAGATGGCTAAGTTGAAAACAAATTGATGTGCCCAAAATGTCTGTAACATAGTAGGTAACCACTTTCTTTTTGCTTCAGTGAAAACACACAATGCAAAATATGTATGAGTCAAGGAAACTTGACAAGCAACTCTTTTTCTTAAAATCCAACCCCCCCAAAATATTCCAGGATAAGGCCAAAGATCAAAGTAATAAGTGGAATAAGTGGAAATCAAGACTTGAGTTTCACTAAACTTCTATACGTGACCCAGAAGAGTGATTTGTGAGAGAGGGCTACTGGCTGTTTGAAAGCTATACACTCTCAGTCACCTCAAATCCAAGAAAGAAACTTAAAAAGTATTCGAACATAGTTTCTGCACAAGCCTCTGCCTCAGGAACAATTACTGTCAGATTTACGGTGCAGATAATTGCCAGTGGATATGAATGGTACTTTCCCTGCCTGTGTTTGAAAAAAGAATATCAACCCCCCTTCCTCTTTTGGAAACATGGTCTGGCCCAGTGTGTTTGCAGTGTGTTTAACTAGTAAGTGGAGCGGAGAGGAGGCCTTGGAGAGAGTTCCTGCCGCTCACTGTTCTAGTTTCCAGTGTGTGGTGTGTGTCTCAGGAGAGATGCACACTGCCGCCTTAATCTAGCTTCCTGGACAAGCTTGGTATGTAATTCAGGCAAGCAGCAGTCTCCCGTCTGCTGGACTGAGGTCTGCCCCCGGCAGAGCCTCTTCACAGAGGAGTACAAACTGAGTAGAGCCAAGGCACAGAGTCGGAAGCGAAGGAACCTTGGCATAAGGTAAAGCAGGCTTTGCAGAGGTGCCCTGTGCCTTGCAAGGCAGATGTGAGATCTCTGGCTTCCTGGGTGGTCGAGGCCTCTAGGGTATTCTAGATGTGGCCAGGGGGCTGCTGGAGAGACTAGTGTTGTCCTGAAATAAATTTACCAAAACTTCTGATTTTCTAGTAATATAGAAATTATTTCTTCGTAGATATAGTACTAAAAAAGAGACAAGGTAGGTTATTTTTACTAGAGGTGTATTTACTTTTAAACCAAGTTTATGTTTTTCAGACCATGGCTCCAGGTTTCAGTCTTTTCAGGATGAAGAGAAAGTGTTTTTCACATGTTTAGCTTATTTTGTTTTGCCTGTAGTTTGTAGAGCACAGTGGAATTTACATTTTCACAGTTCTGGGGATGGAGTCCAGTGTCTGTGCTTTTATTTTGAAACAGGTCTCACTGAGTCACCAACT
>PVIC010008293.1:0-48587 GCA_004025085.1 Thryonomys swinderianus | reverse complement strand
AGCAAGTCTATAAAATCTGCAGTGATAGCCTTTCTCTTTGGCTCACACACACTGTATTGCTAAGTCAGTTTCCATTTGGTAATTCAGCCCAAAAAACAATGAAACAGACAAAACAGGCCCTTCACCAACTGTTGAAATACTACTCTTTCTGGGGGAGTTGAGAGCAGTGTAAGCAAAGCTGATGACTTTGGAAGAGGAATGTATTGCAATACATAAAAGATGTCCCTCTCCCACTTAGGTTGTTCCACGAACAGTGAACAGATTGAACCCTTTCAGGGCCTGGTAAACCCTGTCTCCTGCTTTGCCATTACTTTGTCACAATTTGGATGTTACCTTCTGATAAGTAACTGACTGGCAATTAAGAACACTGCTGAAGATGACTCCATTATTTTATTTTATTTATTTATTTTTTTGAGACAGGTTCTCGCTTTGTAGCTCAGGCTGGCTCTGAGCTCACTATGTAGCCCAGGCAAGCCTTGAACTCAGCAATCCTCCTGCCTCTGCCTCCTGAGTGCTGGGATGACAGGCGTGAGCCACCATGCCCGACACTGTGGTATGTGGTATTGATTGCTGGTGGGCATGGGTCTCCATGCCCAGCATTGTATGTGGTTACTGGGTATCGAACTCAGGACCTGGCTCTCGCGAGATAGGCACCGGAACCACTGAGCTAACCCTCCGGCCCCAACTCCATTATTTTTATGTTTGGCATTTATATCAGTGTTTCACCCTAAACACATCTTTCTTGGTAGATTAGCAAGAGGAAAAGAAAGTATAGAGTCTCACTTAATGCCAGAGAATGCCTGTCGGAGTGCTTTGCTCCCAAGCTGGCCTCAGCAATGCAGTTCAGGACCCCGAGTCACCTCAGGGGATTAGGACAGATCTCGAACCTAACCCAGCACGAGGATGGAGTCTAAGATCTTTATTTCTTTGTGCAAAGACTCTTTGCCTCACTCACACGGGGACTGCTGCCTTCTTTCCTTTCCTCCCTCTTCCCTCTATTTCTCTTTATGTCTCTCCCTGACTCCTTTCTTTCCTTCTTCTCTTCTACTTTTCCTTCTCTTCCTTCTTCCATTCTTTACTGAGTGTCCATTATGAGCAAGACATAATGAGAACAACAGAAGTTACTGGAGTTGAACATTTTTAAGACCACCAACTCTGCCTAAAAAGAAACCTTCCTAGATAAGATGTTGTGAAATGAATAGTAAAGCTATGATCCTGAGGAAAATTAAGTCCTAGTCACAAGGGTGCCATGAGCCTCCCCTCTGGTGAACACCTCAGCTAACTCGGTAGTGAAAATGAGATGCAGGGTGATTGTGAAGTTTGCCAACTGGCTTTTCTTACTCAATACGTACAGACAGACGCATGATACTGTCATTATTATTAATGTCATAAACTCTGGACAAAGAAAAGCAAAAAACGTTATCTGTACAGACTCTGGAGTTCTGGAGTTCCATGACATCAGACCTTAAGAAGCATTTCCTAGGAAATAATTACGCACCACAGGAAGAGGGATGGCCTAGTTTGGAGGAGTAATCATTGAATAATTGTCAAGCATGAAGTAAACATCAGTGGTGCAGCTTAACTTCACTGCAACTACTTATCAGTAATTTTTAACTCTAAGTTGTAACAGCATACTGAGAAAAAATTTTTAATAAACAGAAAACATATCATGAATAAAAGATTATTTCCTTCTTTCCAGATCTACAAAATTCTTTAATACTTCTGACTAAGCTTGCAAGTTATAAGGATTAAATGTACTAATCATACTGGATGCGATTACTACAGTTTAGAAACTCTAAAACATTGTAACCGTGATAACCACATTATTACATGGAACATCATATACAGCTTTAGAAGGTAACACTCTGGAAATTCTACTGCTACATACTTCTGTAAATACATAGTATGTAAATTTGAGCAAAAATTTGCTCTCTGCTTATCACTATACAGTTCCCCATGGGACAGCATTTTTCCATACACTATGTCCTGCAAAGTATTTGGATTTTTTTTTTTCTGTTTAAGACAAACTAAGAATGAAATTAATGCTGAAAAGGATGCTTCCTTTCACTCTTTTGCAGCGAGACTGCAGGGCCACCTGCGTGCCCATCCACAGCTCTTCACGCCCAGCTCCATTTTCACGTGTTGCTGTGGTGTTTCCCTCAGCGCCGTGGGCAGCACCCAGAGCGCAACTCAGGCGCGGCGGAGCGGAAGCGGCTCAGTTCTCCTTGACAGTGGGTGGGGGCGAGCGCGAGTCAACACCGGACACTCTCAAGAGAAATCATCAGATCGGTCTTGCCTGCGTGAATGGGCTTTCAGCATTCTTAATCATTTCTTGTACAAATTAAACTAAATAACTATGCAAGTTTTAACATTTTAAATACCGTAATAGTAAGGAATCATTACAAAATGACAAATTCTTTTTCTTTCTTTCTTTCTTTCTTTTTTTTTTATGGTACCAGGGATCGAACTCGGGCCCTTGTGCATCCAAGTTAGGTGCGGTACCACTTGAGCTAAACCCCCAGCCCCAAAATGACAAATTCTTAACCTTACCTGTGATGACTTCAATATCTATGTATTTAGAAATCTGCATGTTTTCTTGCTCTATGACTTCTCAGTTAAAAAGAAAAACATCTAAAGTTATCGTCCTTCCTCAGAACGGGGCTCCTCTGCAGAGACATGCTAAAAGCTGTCTGCCCGGGGAGAGCGCTTAGCAAGCAGCGCTCCCTAGCAGGAGCTGAGCGGGCCGCCGCCCCCCAGCTCCCCCTGACGCTCAGGAGACCTAGGTGCAGCCACTGGCTTTCCAGAGGAAAAAAGCCAGACTCAGAACCACCGGAGCACTGTCATCCTGGCCTGGCGTTTTTTCTCTGCAGTAATTCAATCTTCTGCAGGCAAGCAAATAAGTACTTGAAAGGAAAATTGACAGGAAGTGGTGAAAGACATCGCCCTAGACTTGGAGGTTACTAGATCCAATACTGCAACCGAAAGTAACCTCCTATCTTACTTGATCTCCCTGAAGAAACAAGAAGGATAGCTGGGAGAGGGTCGGGCCGGAGCGCTCGCCGAGCGTGTGGGGAGCCCTGAGTCGGAGCTCCAGCCCAGCAATGGCGAGAGGGCCACAGACAAAGACAGACACACTGGCACACAGAGGGACAGAGAGACACAGACAGAAACTACCATGAGATTATGAATGGAACCAAATTTTCTGAAAGCAGAGTCAGACATCTGACTTTCACCCTTCATGAACTTCAGGGCTTACTTAATAAGCTGGGGGCGTGTAGGGTTTGTAGACTACCTACCTGCCAATGCTTCCTCCAGAGAACAAGCTGATAGCCAAGACCCGTGGAGAATGACTGGTTTAACTGATTAACTTGGGCTTTGCCATACTTTAAGGACATAAGGAAGGACGGGACTAGGAAGGACAGAGGCACATTTTATATTTTATCTTACATGTTAAGAGGATACAGACTATTGCCAAATAATAGTTCTATGATCTGAAATAAAATAACTCTAGTTAGCAACTCACAGTGTGGACAGAGGTGGGTGGCCGAGGGCCACATAAGTGAATTAGGAAACGTTTGTTTTGTTTTGTTTTGTGTTGTTAACTGTACACTGGGATCTGAGACTGTTAATAAGGCTGCCTCTGGCCACAGAAGCCTTCTGGGCAGACCCTGGTGTTATTTCTTTCTTCTTAAGCAGAATGAAAAGTGACCTGTGGGTGTTTCTCCCCACAGAACAAAACTGTGATTTTTGTTGTAATATTGGTAACATCTGTAGCTAAACAGAAAGCAGATCCTAAATTTTCACCAAGTGCTGAGCAGATCTCTTGGTGTCAATAGACAGTGTTATCTTTAGAAAAATAACCGTCAGGAAGGTTATATTTTTAAACATACCAGTCGTTGGGTACCTTCCCCTAGCACATTCTATTCATGACAGTTTCATGACACAACTCCACTCCACAGGGAACAACGTCCCAGGGACTCAAAGGTCTTGGAGGATGTGACAGCTTGGGTGTCTTTGGATCACTGGCCGAGGTGGAATTGTAACAAGAAAACTCGACTTTTTTTTCCTTCACAAGGCCAATAATCTTTTGCTAGCTAGGACGCCCAGTAGAGAAACGCTGTTTTGCTACATATTTTCAATTAATCACTGACAATTTTACATGAGTAATAGCAAGGACTCCACAAACTTTTAAGCCACCCCTGATTCTTCCATCAACATCAATTCTAAAAAAGTACTGTATGTCTGGCCTGGAAAGCTAATGTTAGCAGCCCATTTTGCTGGCTTAATTTGATATACTCAGAGACCTCACCAGCCTAAATGTTGAAGGGATGCATTCTTTATTATACTCTGCATTTTTTACCAGGGTCATTTTAGTTGAGGAAAGACTATGTCTGTTTAGGAAATGTTGACCTTTTGTCACTGCCCAAGCTAATCAAAATTCTGAATACCAAATAAAACCAAAACAAAGAAGACTGAACACTCAAAATGATCAAAGATTTAGGTGTTTAGCCAGCTACTGAAATTACGATGTGACATTTGATGACATAGGTTAATTTATTCAATCACCAAAACACCCTTGAAATGAAAGCAGATGAAAGGTCAAAAGAGAGGAATCATGTGGCGAATAAATTACCTTACTCAACAAATTAAACAATAACCACAGCACATCAAAAATTAAAAGCTGCGTGACTATTTCAGGAGATACTGAACGCTTGACAAAATTGTCAATTTCTATAAAATGACTTACCAAGCATTCTTCTCCCCTAAGTGCAACTGGAATTTCACCAAATATACATATAAATACAAACACACGGGAAGAGACTTGGGTGACAACAACAGAAACACCATGAAGGACATCCTCATCGAAATTTAAGACCGCACAACTCCACAGGGTAGAGAAGTGAGCTTCTTAGAAACAAATACCTATGAACACGAACAGAAGATAACAGAGACCTAGAGGTAGAGTTACAGAGTAAGAGAAAAGTCCAAAATCCAGGCACCTAACAGGCAAATGCCAACCATTCAGTATGTGTGAACCTTACCTGGGGGATGATTCCAACTGTTATAAAGTAATGATATTTATAAGAGGGAATATGACCTGTGTTTAGATAGTTTAAACAATTTATCCTAAGGGTTTGCCTTCAATTCTTATGTGTGTTAAATGGCTTGTGGTTCTGGATAAAAATGGAATATTCCTTGTCTTTCATATATATATATCTCTATGTCTGTATCTATACACACACAAACACACACATCCTGAAATATGTGTAGATTCAATGATTGCCTTCTTTGGGAAATGCAACCAAGCAGTAAAAGCTGAAGGGAGTGACACAGCTCATGATGAAACCAGGCAGGTAACTGCTGAACTGGATGACGGCACTCACTGTACTATTCTATTACGGTGTTTCTGTCACCTGCATGGTTAAGCAGCAATGCTCCAAAAAGTGCCTAGATAAATATTCAAAATTTTAAAATACAACCAAATATTGACAGCAAGTATTCTGAGTCATTTCCTCAACAAGCAGGGTCAGCATGAAACTCTCAGTCGATCACTGACAATACCTACTCCTGGCCAGATGTTAAGCTATGCTTGGTGCCGTAACATGGGACAGGAGTGGGGTCTAAGATGAGAAGCCACGGCTGCTGATTGTTGGCATCATTCGACATGTATCTCAACGTTCCAGCCAATGTGGTAAGGCAGAAACTAGAACAAAAGTATGGTATGACTACAAAGTGAGAAGACGAAAACATCATTTGAAGATGATGTGACTGAATACCGATATTAACAAAAATGTGATGAAACAATGCATTATTCATTGTAGAAACAAGACGAATTAATCAAAGTTACCAGCATCAATCTGGGAATAAAAGGGCAGAAGAGGAAACATTTTAAAAGGTCAATATCTTAAGTGGGTGAGTTAGGCTTCTGGCTTTGCAAGAAGACACTACATGAAAGGGAAAACGAAAAAAAATTTGTGAATAGAGGAAAAGAGAAGTCACTGTTCAGGGAAAGCTAGCAGTTCAGTCTGACTAGGGCATGGATTATAAATAAGACGTCATTAATGAAGCCATAAAATAATAATGCATTAGAATCAGAGAAGTCTTTGAAAGCTCTGGTTGGAGAGAATACTTACTGCAGGCCACGGGGACAGGCTTTTGAGTAGGGCTATGATTAATAAAATTAATGATCTGCTCCTTATCATTTGGAAGTGGGGGAGAGAGAGATGAGTGACCAGAGAAGAAATTATTTCAAAGGTCTATAAGAGAAAGGAAGAGTGGTCAAACTAACCAAATAACAAGCATAAGCACGGAAATAACACTGCTTTGTATTTACGCACAACAGATCAGGCAGGAACTACATAAATGCTGCAGTTTTCACACCCTGCACCTCTTTCTAAGGCATCCAAACTGCCTGACACACACATTCTCGTTACTCCTCGCACCATCAAGAAAACTTTCCCCATGTTAGCAGACACAGGGACGAAGATCCACTCTCAGTACGCAATGCTCACTGGCCCAGCCAAGACCGGATTACTGAAGCCCAGGTTGGCTATTCCACAACGCTGCCAGCGCTCCACTAACAACAGGTAACATGGAGGCTGTGGGGACAGTTCGGTGGTAGAGTGTGAGCTCAGCACTTCTCGGTCCCCGGTTTGTTCCTTAGCACAGATGCCTACACAAGGATGGTACCGGAGTTGGCCTCAAGTTATAAGTTTATTATGTAAGTGATTCAGACAGTGACATGTCTATGTATTGTGGAAGTATCTTCGCGACAGAAAATTACTTTTGATGAATGTTTTAAGCAAAACTCCCAGTGTTTTACATCAAGCAGCCCCAATAAAAATGTCACAGAAATGGTTCCAGGAAGCACAGACATGATCCTCTGAGAGCTTCAGGCCGAGCCAAGCCTCTTTGAACAGTGGCTCTGTAAGACAAGAAGTCTGAACACTATTCCTCATAATATTGTCCTCGAAGCTCCAATTACGCCTCCCTAAAACCTGGGATCGCACACTGCTTCATACCATTTGGCCAGATGACTGCAATTCTCTGCTTGCATGATGGCTGTGGACATAAATAGCCAGTTTCTATTTCCACAAGCACAACATCTTCCTCACAGAGGCTAAAGGTGCTGCCTACAAAGAAATGAAGTAGTCAAGCCCTGTCAGTTGTATGAGTCCTGCTCTGTAACATTTGACTAATTTCAGCGCATACATTTTCCCACAACTCCCAGGAGCTCCTTGCACCCAGATTCCTGATCAGAGGAGCAAACCATTCCTGCCTGTAATATGGTGTGTTATTTAGATGTGTATCTGCAGGGTGTAAATTCCTAGTCCAGAATTTTTCATAACCAGATAACACAGGGAATCTAGCTTTGTTCATTATTCTATTGAAATTTCATAAGTGTCCTGAGTAGGAATAAAACGGGATCTCAAAAAATCTTATGATTTTGCATGCATGTGTATTCTTTTTATCTTGCCCCCCTTTAAAGAACTAGTCGGTCTAATAATATTTAGTTTACAATGGGTCTTGTTGTTCTAAAGAGAACACAGATTTCAGGTCAGTGGGGAAGTAATATAATATGACAGGCAAATCCTGTGTCTTTATAGGAAAAGGCTTAAATGATCGATTGACTATTTCATACCTGAAGACGTCTTGCCTGAAACCCTGGAGGTTTTGTTTGTTTTGCTTTGTTGGCTGAAATTTCTCCCTGGCACCCGTTTTTCTATTCCTGGCACTCCACGTCACGCAGTGGAGAGGAAACCCACTGGCACACGCACTAACTCCTTTTTCAAGTTCCCCAGCATTTTTCACAAAGCAGGAGCCATGTGTTCAGTGCCTTACTATGGCCGTCTGTCCTGGCTGTTGTGCATATACTATTCAGTACATGGGGAAAAGCCTGATGGAAATCACCCTGGTTAGAGTTGCACTGAATAAGGGCATGGCAGAGTATGCCATCCAAAGAAAGGAGGGCAGAGGTTGGTTGGCCTGGCCGCTTCCCCATGATCCCAGGAACGGCGAATACGAAGAAAGTCCACACTTTAAGGTAATGGCTATGGACATAAATAGCCAGTTTATGGCTATCAGGTAAACCTGGCTTATAACTTACCGCCTATAATTACTTAGAATTAGTCTTTTCCTGGAAGCAGTATATTTATGTGTGTGAAGTAACAAAATACTTCTACCTCCCAGGGTAAACTGCCTCAAAGTGGTACCTCCCCCTTCTCTTTTAACACCCTTTCCGCTGTGATCGTGTCCAGTGCAGGTCTCTGTTCTCTCCACGCATTAGGTCTCACACTCTAAGGCTGGCCGGGAAACCAGGCGGCCTGATACGCAAAGCATTCAGAGCCAAGTCCCTGGCCAGGAGCATTTTCTCAGTTTTACTCCTTACATTTCCAGAACAGTCAAATACCTTCAGGTGAGATCTGTCATTCATTTAAAAATGCTACAGGGTACTTTGCAATCATACTAAGTGAGAGGTCTTTTTGGAGTCTGCATTTCTAGATTGGCACAGAGAGGCCCACGAGACACCTAGCATGGGAAGGTCCAATTACAAAACCACAGCACCCAGTGGCTACCGTAACGACACACACGTACAGACTCTATACCCATCTTTTCCTGCATTTTTGAACCGCGCAGAGAGAAGAGCACAGATAACAGGTGGGACTGGGTTCCAAGGATCCTACTAATAATAAGAAACCAGACTTCTGACGCTTAAGATCTGGTTGATTCCTTGCTTTTCCCTTAAGAAATCTTTGCTTCTAGAAAATTTTGGAATAGAGCAGTTTTTACTGAAAGGGTTGTAGATCTCTTAATTGCAGGTTTTTCGGTGTGTTGGATATTCGATCAGAAGGGAGCAGTTGTCTCTTAACAGCTGGGAGTCACAAGGGAGCCTTTTTTGACCCCCGTCTCCCTGCAGCTAAAGCACAGGTTTCACAGCAAGCTTTCTCCTGCCCAGCTTCCTCTCAAAGTTGGAAGAACTCAGGGAAGCTACACAGCTTCTTGTTCTTTAGAAGTTACCTAAGTCCCAGGAGTTAGACTGAGATAATACAAAAGGACTTCATTTACCAGACAGATGGATGTTATCATCCAGCAGTGCTTCCTTGCCCTTTTATACAGGTTTCTATAAAAAGGTCAGAAGACTCTCTCATTGCACGGACAGGTGTGCCACGGCCACAGCATGTAGCCACTGACTCCTCACTTCTTGAGTACTCAGGATCTGTGTGTTCCCGTGCCCGTGCCTGTGCACGTGTGTCCCTAGAAGTGTGTGTGTGCGTGCACACGTGTGTGACTTTCCTTTCCTGGAAAATCATACTCTACTCAGTCCCTCGATGACCAAAAGGCAAATTTTTATTCTTCAATTTTTGTGTAGGGAATGGATTCATTGGTTAAATAAAAACGCAGGTGACTTTGTCTTAATCATAACTCATCACTCCTGTCATCAAAGCCTTCCTCCTACAGGTAGGCAAAGACCTGACATAGTCCATGAATTTTCCTCCCAACTTGTTTTCTAGACTAAATTCTTATTTAATTCTCATTGTGTGATATTAGTTCAACTAAAGGCAAAATAATTTTAAACAGATTGAATACATATTGATTCATTTGTTAATATCACTATGATGACTTTCATGTTTTATAAAACATAATTTTGTCCTTAGCCAAACACAGATACAGAAGTACCCAGGTGTGCTCTTTCCCCTATTTTTCCCTGTGTATTTGACTCCAGGATTTAGAAAACATCTTAACTTGTGAATTATTTCAGAAGGAAATGATTAATAGAATGATTAATAAGCAGAACGCAAGGATGAAACAGAATGGAAACTATAGGTGAATGCATAGAATCACAATGTTTTTTTCAAAGTCAGAACAAGACATTTATAAACCTACAGCAGTAGCCACAAAAACGCTGGGAACATGTATTATTTTTAAAACAGAGGTGGAAAAAACCCAAAGTAGCCTGATGCTGAGTGTCTGGGGGACAGAGAGTTTGGGGTTGTCTGCTGTGTGAAAACCCTGGACCTTTTGGGAACTAGACAAGGAGTTGGAAGTTGAACTCATGCAGGGAAATCTATCGTGATGGTTCCCTAAGCTACGTGAGGCTTAGGCACACCTTCCAGGCACTAAAGGCAGCGTAACACAGGAGGGTCTGCTGCACGTGGAATTTCCGCGGCCAGGGCTGGTCACCTGCTGTCATTTGCTCCTCGGACCGGCGGGCTAGGAGCTACCACAAAAGGGTCGGCTGAGCTTCCAAGTGTGACGTGACGCTGGGGTTTCCTACACAGATTTATAGTCGCAGTATCACAGCAACAAGGAACAGTAATTCAGTCTAAAAAGTCTGATAGAGTTTAATCTGCTGAACGGGTGACATGATGTACAGTCCTGAATCGCACAGTGACAGGTGACCTAACTGGAACGAGGAAGGTGACTGGGCTTCAGGGCCTCAGGGAGTGGGTCCTGCGCTCTCCGGCCTTGGGAGACCAACGTCCCGGGCTCTAGACAGCCCCAAGGAAGAAGTGAGAATGATCTCAAGCTAGCAGGAAGAGATATGTCCAAGTTAATAAAGCGTTGTGCTCTTTCACCAGAAACTCTGAGTAGGTGCCAACACGAGGTCAGAACCAAGTTCTGGCTGCTCTGAGGCCAGAGAACCGCAAGGAGCGGAGGTCCAGACAGAGGGAACCCCCCGAGATCAGGGGCGGCGCTGACCGGTGAGTCATACCTACCCTGAAAGTCATCGCACAGCAGATAATCCAAATAAGCGGAGACCACAAACTCAAGGCTCAGCTACACTTGATGACTAAACACAGTAACAATGTTCCTGCCAAACGGCACATACTAAGCACCCCTTCTCTCGCCCCTTACTTCCTCTTACCACAAAAATACCGCCAATAAAGAGGGCTGCTTTAGCATACAAGGCTGCTAGACTCTTTACAGAAAATTTCTATTATAGGCATCAAATCATCCAAATGGAAACTGACTTTAAAGTGAAAGTCATAATTAAGGAACCTATCATCACTCCCTGCGACAGACATGAACATCAGCAAGACTATCTTGTTTCTTCGACACGTGGGGTTGATGTGTAGAAACTACCGCTTGGGATAGAGAGACCAGGGCGTGTGAGTCCCTGCTGCACCCAGGAGCATGACAAGGAAAGGCCGCGAGCGCCACCGCAGACTTGGGTGCGTTCTGCACCCCAGTATCCCCCGTGGGGTGAACCGGAAGAGTACTGCCATCTCTCTGGGAGTAAAATGATGTCTCTGCCGCCCTTTGTTATTAGAGAAGAAACAGATCTAGTCCTTCCAAATACTTCCTATTTTTAGGGTATGAGACACCACAGGCCATATTTCAAGGAAGCTGGGTAGAGCATCGAAAAGTACCCAGCATGCTCACGACTCTCATTTCCACCAGTGTGCTACTGCCCCTGCTCTGTTCACGAGGTAATCTTTCCGTGAGCTCAAGAGGAAATAAGGAAAGCACAGAAGAAATGAGACGTAAGGATCTGAGTATTCTGTAACTGCAAAAATGAAGACGATGCCAGGCGTGGTGGCTCACGCCTGCAATCCCAGCACTCGGGAGGCAGAGGCAGGAGGATTGCTGAGTTCCAGGCTTGCCTGGGCTCCATAGTGAGCTCAGGGCCAGCCTCAGCTACAAAGCGAGACCCTGTCTCAAAAAAAAAAAAAAGGAGTTGTTCTCTTGTTACACTATTTAGTTCTTAAGCATCTTCTGTTTTATTTATAAATAGACATTACAACTTTATAGTATAGAAAACGTTAAACTTTACAGCATAACAGTTATTTTCTATCAGTACTTATCTAGACCAAACGGTACCAGTCCCTGATGCCAGCTGTAAAGATACATCTTGCTTCTATTCTTTATGCTTCTCTGTCTCCTGCCCTGTTGCCCTTGGAGGATAAATAATGCAGATAAAATTGAAAAGGTATCTGTACAAGAATGACATGGAAACTCTCAGGAAAAAGAAATGACATTCATTAAATATGCACTCTGTGCATCTTTGATACTTTTAGTTCTTAGACTAATACTACAAAGTAGGTAACACTCCTCACAGGAACTGAAGCTGGAAGAGGTACACGGCACGCCGGGGCTCTCAGGACAAGCACACAGGATGCAGAGCAGGCTGAAGGCAAGGCCCAGAGCAGACTCACCAAAGGGCCCTGCCTCTCAGCTCCTCCTTTTCAGAACTACACATGCGCCTCTGTAGTTAAAACAAAGGAACAAACCACACTAACAAACTACATGCTTTCTGCCAACAATTACAGAAGTCGTATCCTCCCACCGTGCAGCGAGTATCACGTGCAAATCTTGCCCTGCAATTGCAAACTGCATTATCAGGGGATGTGACTTAAAATATTACTTTTAGATTATGCATTCTTAGCAGAGGGTGGAGAGCTAACGTTTGTCACAGCGATGCTATTTTAGTTTTAAATCACAGAAAACGCTCACTCCACATTTTCTAGTATTCTGTTGTCTGTTCTAGAATAAAATGGTTATTTTCTAAAGCTTTTAAAAACCAATCCTGAGGGCCAGAGATTTAGCTCAGTGGTTCTGGCACCTGCCTTGCAAACACAAGGTCCTGAGTTCGATCCCTGGTAACTACATACAATGCTGGGTGTGGGGACTCACCCCACCAGCAATCAATACCACATACCACAATGCTGGGCATGGTGGCTCATGCCTGTAATCCCAGCACTCAGGAGGCAGAGGCAGGAGGATTGCTAAGTTCCAGGATTGCCTGGGCAACATAGTGAGCTCAGGGCCAGCCTAAACTACAAAGCGAGACCCTGTTTCAACAAAACAAAACAAAACAAAAAACCCCACCAATCCTGAAAAGTTTAGTGTAAACTGAAGCTGTCAGAAAGGAAAAGTTACCAGGTAGTTTAGGAAAGTTATCAGAAACTCAGTGATGCGACTGGATTCCCTGTAGCATCTGATCATTTTCTTCATCTTCCTTTTAAAATTATATCCTTTGGAAAATAATTTCATTTAATTTAGTAATGAGTTTGATGTTACAAAAACTACTTCTTTCATTTTATTCATGAAGCCAAAGTAAGAGAAATCCTTGTACATAACAATGCATATCCCAATATAAATATGCTGAGTTGTAAACATCTTTGGACTTAGGGCAGCAGGAACTACTCCAAATTAAATGCTAAATTTAGTTATGATGCCTGTGCAATATTGAATATATGCATATTATCTTTGATTGACCATGATGCAAAATTAATACCTCTAGAGGCTTTAGGGACTGATTTTATATAACACACAAAAAGACAAAAGAGAAAACACAGATATTTCTAGAAGTGCAATTAATTATAAAAATTAAATTTATTTTCAGTGTTATTTGATGTTAGGCTTCTTATACTGACTAATATTCTTCAATCTCTTTTTTCATATAACATAAAAATCATCAACAGGAATCTGCATAAAATGGGTTTGTTGGTAGCATCCTGTAACTGACAGTTAAATTCTGGCTGCCAAGTAATTTAAGTGACCAATTCTTACAAAAATAAGGTGGATGCCGGGCGTGGTGGCTCATGCCTGGATTCCCAGCACTCGGGAGGCAGAGGGAGGAGCATTGCTGAGTTCCAGGCTTGCCTGAGCTACATAGTGAGCTCAGGGCCAGCCTGGACTACAAAGCGAGACCCTGTCTCAAAAAAAAAAATGGGGTGGTTTAAACTGCTAACTTAAGACATCTTTCTTTTGGTCAGGTTACTTGTAAAAATCACCTATAAGACTTGCTTTATGTATTTTTGTATTTATCCCTAACAAATATAAAGCTATACATCACAGAATGGCACATAGCAAGAATTTGCTAATGGCAAATGACTGCAAATTTGGAATAAAAATGTAAATACAGAGTGAATGTATTTGATTTTCATCAGCCTATTCTCCTTTTTAAATTTTTACTATTTTTTATTTAACTGAGTAGACCAGATATTATCTTTACTCAAAGTTTGGAATATTGCAGAATAAGTCATAGATTTGTTCAAAATAAATTAAAGGTAGAGAAAAAATACAGAATCATAGATTTTTTTTTTTTTTTTGAGACAGGGTCTTGCTTTGTAGTTCAGGCTGGCCCTCAGCTTACTATGTAGCCCAGGCAAGCCTCGAACTCAGCAATCCTCCTGTTTCTGCCTCCCTAGTGCTGGCATGACAGGCGTGAGCCACCACGCCCAGCAGTATATGTGGTTACCAGGGATTGAACTCAGGACCTTGAGCTTGCAAAGCAGGTGCCGGAACCACTGAGCTAAATCTCTAGCCCAGAGTCATAGAATTCTTTATGTCTACGTGAGACAAACTGAGGCATATGGCAAATTTCTTCCACAGTTTTGTTTTTACCCTATGGATTATATGTAAGACACATAACTAAAATATTGAACTTTGCACTTTGAAATGCAGCATTCACATTTTCAGCTTAGAATCCTTTATTTCCTGAAAATAGTCAGCAGTGAGTAGAAATATCAAGAAATCAATAGAAAGTAATTAGGAAGAGTGTTTCATGTCCTTGAGAAAGGGTTTGAAGGCAAAAAAGGGAAGCTTCAATTCAGAAAACACTAAACATTCTTAGGGGTTTTTTACATAATAAAAAGAAAAGGCAATAACTTAAATTACTTTGAAAAAAAATATAAATGTCAAGCGTCACCCTGGGCCATACTGCAGTTAATGTGGCTGCTTCCCCTTATGAAAACTGGAAGGTGAACGCTGCCTGGGCCGGCCGAGTCCTCCTGCAGTCGCCCAGATGCAGCCAGACTCGGCAGCAAGCGCCAGGGAAGCAGCGGCAGCTCAGCCCTGAGACGCTCTGGTCAGCACCTCGGCCGTCTCCGAGGCAGACACGGAGGCAAAGGAAGTAAGTTGCTGTGACTTAATCACCCGGGCAAAACCACACGTGAGCTCGTGGAGCTCTCGCCAGAACCTGTGAGTGCTGCAGTATTTCCCCCATTTATCAGAAGAGAAAAACAACATCTCAAGAGACATTACAGAGTTTGCCAAAGTCCTGCGGATGAAAACCAGCAGAGTCAAAATTCAAACTCATATCTCTGATTAGAGAGTCCCTGCTTTTTCCAAGACATCACTCAGACTCCTGAGCCCTTTGCATGGGGGTTCTGATTCCTTTAGAGTCTAGGGAGATCTAGCATGCAGTTTGGGGGTTTAATAGGCCCCCAATTCATAGAGATTTTGTGTTTCTTAATTGAGAATTCTTCATGTGAGGTCTCATTCTAGACCTCTGGCTTCTTCTATAGTTCCAAGAATACTCAGTAACACAACTGTAGTAATGATAGTAGAAAAAGCTATTTCCTTCCATTCATTTTTGTATTTGTTTTATTTCAGAGGCAAATGAGCTAACTGCCTTAGAAGCTGATACAAGAACACTGAAGAACATCACTAACATTACTACCACCATGAGAAGCTAATATAAATTAGGAAATGAATGGTTAATTAGGAATCTTTAAGATTAATAAGGGTAATTTAACCTTTATGGTTTTGCAACCAATGTCGCTAGGTTTTACAGATCATCTATGAGGATAAAGAATAATTGATTTAAAACACATTCCCACATCTTAAAAAACTGAAAGATTTCATATCTATAATTTCAGAAGCCGCACAGAGTAGAGGAGCCAGGGGAGAGGGGGTCTGCAGCTTTTTCCTTTTTACTGAGAAAAGAAAAGTAATTACCAGGTTAAAGAGTTTTATTTTTAAGCTTGGACTAGTATGGTTTAGTACAGAAGCCCAGCTGCTGCAATAACAATTTACTTTAACAAAACTTGCAGTATTCTTAAAGAGAAAACCAAGCACCAATATTCTCAACACATTAGACATTTTTATTTGTTTGTTTCAAGAGCAAATAGCTTGGAAGACACAGTTGCACCTGGATTCTTCTTATAATAACATTTTAATGGGAAATTTAAAATTAAATTATTTTAGTATTTAACACAGAAAGTCACTCATATAAATGCAAGCACTTTTGGCCATGAGATACTGCTGTGAGTCACAGCCTGAAGACCATGATAACAGCTGATTTCATGTCAAGTTCAACTAACATATTCTCTAGCTTTTTTTTTCTTCTCTTACTTGCTCTGAATATAATTTAGATAAAGCACTTTGCTACAGTGAATATTTCCATTTAACCTCCTCTCAAAACTATGGCCAAAGACTTGAATGTGCATTTAGCTTTGAAGTCTCTATAATGTTCATACCCAAGGACATTTTTACCACTGATTTGGGATAATACTTTCTTACTGCTTCCAGTCACTGGGTATATAGCAATGCGCAGGGTGGGTTTTGTATGGAAAAGGGATGGCAAGTCTGTGATAGCTAATAATTGGTTATGAAAGACTCATTACCTGAATTAAAAGTCTCATTTATCAAGTGCTGAACAAGTATAGTATTCAAGTACAAAACAGATTTTATAAAAAATTATTTTTCATATAGATTGGTTTTTATTCTCTTAGCAAAAAGTAAAACAAAAGAAAAAAGAATGAATGAAAAAGAAAGAACAAACAACACAAAAAAATCTGCTAATGCTGGGCGTGGTAGCTCACATCTGTAATCCCATCACTCGGGAGGCAGAGGCAGGAGGATTGCTGTTTGAGGCTTGCCTGGCCTACATGGTGAGCTCAGGGCCAGCCTGAACTACAAAGCGAGACTCTGTCTTAAAAAAATAATTAAATCTGGTTTCCTACTAAGATTTTGTAAATGTACTAAACAATTGAAATTATATTTATTCTGACAATTAAACAGCATTTATCTACAGAGAAGTGAAAAGATGCACTTCCAAAACCTTTTTTCTGTTGAAATCATAAATCACAGGATTTAGTTTTTTGTTTGTTTTGTTTTGTTTTGTTTTTGAGACAGGGTCTTGCTTTGTAGTTCAGGCTGACCCTGAGCTCACTATGTAGTCCAGGCAAGCCTCAAACTCAGCAATCCTCCTGTCTCTGCCTCCTGAGTGCTGGGATTACAGGTGTGAGCCACCACACCCGGCACTGTGGTATGTGGTACTGATTGCTGGTAGGAGTGAGTCACCACGCCCAACACTGTATGTGGTTACTGGGATCGAACTCAGGACCTTGCGCTTGTGAGGCAGGTGCTGGAACCACTGAGCTAAATCTTCAGCCCCAACGGGATTTAGTTTTGACTGAGAGTTTTAGTGACCAACTGGATCTAACTATATCAGTAAGATAAGTATTTGATAAGCTATCATATAAGAAAATCCAAAATTCTAAAAGAAATTTATCATTCTGTCTTAGGACTCCCAAGCCTCTCAGAATATTACAAATGATCTTTAAAAAAAAAATCTTCTGAGTATGTTCACTGTTTGTCATAATCAGAGGCCAACAATCCTAAGTGAAAACGCTGGTCTAGTTTTTCCTAAACATCCCTGTATAATTGTGCAGTGTTAGACACCATTACACCAAAACTATGGCATGTGATTGTGCTGCCTCACATGTCAGTGTCTCTGATAGTAGAAGAAAAAAATACATAATATTCAATCTTTTGCAGGCCTATGTAGTTACTTGTACTTTCCACTGATCTGAGTAAAAAGTAAATGAGAAATCTTAAAATTTTAACTAATCTACTCAAGCAGCTGATCTACTTAAAATTTAACTAACAGTTGAAAAATCCTCCCTGAAGGTGTGCTCCCAGAGGGGCTTCCTTCCCCATTACAGCCACAAACTTTTGTTCTTCTCTCCCATGCACAGCTCAGAACTCGTGCAGACAAAGACTGAATGTTTGCGAAACTGCTACATTTTATCGGTAGAGTTTATCTCGTTTTGCTAGATCATCATTTTGAAGCCAGTTCCCTGAACTATTTCTGTGTCCTTCCAAATACACGGCACGTTTACCCTCCCCTTAAAATACAGCTCTTCCTCCCCCATCCTGCCTCTGATCATCTCACACAAGTCTGCTTGGGTTCCTAAAAAGACCTCTGCTTTGCTCTGCCTCTGCCTTCTAGCCTAGAACGTAAACCTTTTCATAATAGAGTTAGTATCCTGGCTTGGACCATGCTTTCTTATTTATAATTTCCCCTAGTCCTAGGCATGTCATCAAACCATCTGCCTGCCGAAGTTACAGCTTCTGAAAGGGAAAACCCCACATGGTGGCCTTCAGTTATGTCCCAGCCTCCCGGCAGTACGGGTTACACAAGAAACGAGACTCTGTCATTTAATCATCACTGTTAATCGCTCACGAAGATTCCAAGACAGGCTGGCAAGCCAGGAGTTTCATCTTTGAAGAGGAAGAACACAGTTTCTTTATTGGACTGAGATTCCCAGGCTAGGCGGTGGTGCAGCCCTGTGCTGGCGTGCAGGTCTCGCACGGCCTGGTCTTGGGATCAATTCCCAAAACTGCAAAAAAAGATTCTGAGGCTGACAAGCCCCACTTGAAAGCAAGATCGTCAGCTTTAGTGACTACAAATACAACTAAATTTGGATTTCCCTGAAGTGATGAATATGTTTGAATGTAAATATGGCCATGCAATATCTGGGGTTATATTTATATTAAAGATTCTTCTGCTAAGTAAATATATGCAATTACTCTCTCTTTGTCTCTATCAGATACACACACACACACACACACACACACACACACTCACACACACCTCATGAAGGAAAAGCCATAGGCTAGATTTTTTCATTCAGTCCTGAAATGGATTTTATCAAATTGGCAGAAAGATTAGAAATCTATCATTACACTGCTGCCATGCCTCCGGGATTTCTGTTATGATTGAACTGAACCAGGTGAGGAAGCTTTCAACTCACTTCAAACTAACACCCCCACCCCCAGCACACACTGTTCCCTTTTTCTTTGTCTTCTGAGAGGTCCATGGTTCAGGTCCAAGTGTAATACTAATCCTGGAGTCAATAACACTGTCAGCAGAAGAGTTTTCTTGGATATCCTAAGAGATCCAAGGATGGGTTCTGGGCAAGTTCTTGGAGTCAGTTTTTCAATAATATTCCTTTTCAATAAATATTCACACTGTGGAGGTAAAAACATCTGAAGTTCCCAAATTAGACTAAATTTGCAAAGGAACTGCTACACCCTCAGCATAAACATATACAGTACAGAGCAATTCAAGCAGTGTGTGGTAGAAGAGACAGGAGAGCCACAGAGGCGACTTCAAACTACATGCTACGAACATACAACCTATCAGCTTCCCTGAATCAGGGTTCCTGAAGAGCTTCAACAGAATGGTGACCAGATCCCTTCCTACTTCAACAGGTCAGACTCAGCCAGTACAGCCACTGGTCTTCACAAAGCAGACAGCAGACAGGACACCAGCAAAATGGAACTGGTTTGGAAGACACAGATCGGCTCTGTGAAGAGCCTCAATTTCCCCCATATAAAAAAGATGCAGTGGTCCCTCAAGTCACAACTGGCCTGACATATGAACAACTTGGGCTAATTAGGTTAATGGAAGATTTACCTGGCTCTTATTATCTATAGCATGTACCCAGGTAAACATACAGATCTCAGCTGTACTGACTTATAACCAACTTGACTTACAACCAGCCCCTGGGAACCAACTGAGCTCCTAAGTCAAGAGTCCAATGTAGATGAAACCATTATCTGTTATCAATCAATATGGGGAAGTATCACTGCTATTTGTATCAAAGTCAAACAAGCAGAATGTTTATACCTTTAAGATATACAAATTGGATGCAATTAATGGAAGCTATAAGAATACCAACTTTTGGCTAAAAATATGAAAACCTTTGTAGACTTGCTTAAAGACAAAGAGGCCTAGACTCACTAGGTAGAACATCACCTTAGAACTACAGAGTGCATAGTGGAGGACACAGACTTAGGCACAAGTACAGATACAGGACGAAATGTTCTTCAAAGTCCCCCATCGCAAGGAGAGAGAGGAAGGTTAGACTTCACACCATGTTAAATTTCTTTTGAGGAACTGAAGCTTCATTTTTCTAAGGGGATTAAACCCACTATATCAATGACGTTTCTGGTTCATATCAATAATTTTCATATTTCAGCAAGGTCCAGTATGATTTTTACAGATCACAGAGTACTAAGTCTGTTTCAAGCATCCTGATCCTAATCAATCAATGAGTGTCTAATTCCTATTGGGACAGGAAATAAAGAGGAGATTGCCTCTAAAATAGAAACACGCCGAATGTCCTTCATAAAATGTCTATCTGTACATCTCCAAAGAAAGTATGTTGTAATTTTAGCTGTTTGGTTGGGTGGAACAGATGTTAGCTAAAATATATTTCACGGATCATAAATTGGTCATTATTTCTAAAAGTTACACTTTTAAAGTTTTTATATTCAAAGGGTTAGCAAAGGACATTTCTGTGTTCTGAATTTGATAAACATACCCAGCGATGGAAACACTTTTACATTTTAGTATGTCATGTCAATATATTCAATGGCTGTAAAATGCACATGCCAGTGACCACAAATCTAGAATGACAGGCATTAACTGTATTCCTGTCCCTGTCCCTGCGGATTACTAATTTCATCGATGAGACTTTCTGTAGCTTTTATTGGCCATCAGCAGATGAGTGGGGGGAGGAGCTGACTAAATGCGGTAGCAGGAATAGAATCTGCCTCTCTGTGATCAGTGTGGGCATTGTGATTTGAAGGACTATATCAGTGATGTTTCCAATCTGTTAATTCCATGGCATTGATGGCAAAATAAAATATGGAATAACCAAACGTACAGCACACAAATACAGGCAACACATAGATGTGTTTTTCTCCTTTAACAATAAACTAGATTGAGCCCTGGAAAACTAGAATTTATATTTTAATGCAGATTCTGGGCTATCCCACTTGTTAAAATTGTAGTGATCACATGATAAAACATATGATCATTTGTTTGAAACTTTTTTGTATGTCATGCAGATTAATCTTCTAGGGCATTATATAAAATTTCTCTCAGCACCTTCAGAGAAGCTATTGTGCAATTCAGCAAAGCTTAGGAGATGTTGGCTTGACAGTACTATTGCTCTTCTGGTGGAAATATCCAGATTACAAACAAGCTATTGGAAAAAAACACATAAATACCTTGAAGGTTCAGCTTTAAATTCGCTAATTCTAAACTCACCTGTTTGCCCCACCTCCATTCACTGCACCCCCTCAAGGATACTGAGAGATGGGAAGTTTAAAAAAAATGGGAGGAATCATTATTTTCAATGCACCTTGCATATACTGTTCCTCTGCTGGTATATCTGCTGGGCAACTGGCAGTTTGTGAAATTAACTCATTTCCTCCGAATCACTCTGTTACTGATGGGCCACAGCTCTGGTCTGGAAAGTGCAATTCCTTTTTAAGTGCTTGTTCAGCATATTCCATCATTTTGCTGATGGTATGGGAAATTAATCAGTATATTGTGATCCAATCAAGCGCAGAGGACTCAGAGGGGACAGTGACGGGAAAGACCCTTCTTTGCAGGAGTCTCTTGTGCTCTGCCCTCACATTTCCCTGGAGAAGCCATCGCTTTCCAAAGAGTGAATGTGCCTCACACCACCTCACGAACAAGAATAGGTATTCAGCCATTAATTGTTTAAAAATATCCCCAAATGAAAGAATACAGCATAAACTAACTTGTGTGGACACTTTTATTTCAAATGCTTAGCAATTTTTTTCTCTGTTGGTTGCAAATTTTGAAAATAGCTTGCTTTGTTTATTTGGCTTTGTTTTCTTTTGTGTTCACTAAAAGCTACATCATGGATTAATGAAAAAATAATGGGCTTCTATTTCTTTGCCTTCCTTCTGGTGAGTAGCTGGAGCAGAAGATAGTGAAATATAGCTTTACCTATCAAAAAGACATTTAAAAATATCTCAACTGCCTCTTATTTTAGAGTAACTAGCAGTCCTCAAAGCACTGAAAGTAACTATTTTAGATGGGAAAAATATACAAATTAAAGACAAATATATACAAATATATAGTACAGTCATTTCAATGCAAGTTATAAGATTTGTTTATATGTGACTATGTGTGGGAAGAATATTTTTCTTATTCCAAGTAATACTGCTAGGTCAAAGACATAACTGACATTCAACTGATAAAAATTCAGTTTTCTTCTGTCCCGTGTCCTTTTCCTGTTTTTTGAAGACTGGAATCAAATGCACCAATAGGAATACTGAACAAAGAAGTTGACTTTACAAGAATCTTCATGAGCAAAACATGATTTTATAAACTACTATTACTGAGGGAATAAAAATCTGATATGACTTGATTCTGGTATTGATTTTCTAACTTACTTTGAATAGTAATATCTCAGATCCCACTGGAAAAGTCCAGGAGTCAGACTAATTATACTACCTTTAGATAAGCTATGAATCCAGCACAAAAGCTTGGGTCAAGTATTTGTCAAAGTAAGAAAAAAACTGAAAAATCATCAATGGAACACCTTTAAAATACTGTAAGGTCAAAAGATATCAAAGCATTTCTCCAGTGACTCAGGGAATCAAAGCAAAGAAAAGATCATTCAAAACTAATATTATTAATTATACTGCTAAGATTGCAAAAACATCACTGTAAACTTCCTTCTGTCAAAGGTCTATCACATTTCAGACCCCACTAATAAAATCACAAAGGTGAGAAACGCCCTTACAGCCTTAAATATTATTTCTATATTCCTTCTCATCCCCTGCTCATTATAAAACCATTACTTAATAAATGCAAATAGAAAAAAAATTCTACAAGCAAAAAAGGAAATGTAAATTTTACCCACTTAAACCACTGGTTCTTCTAGTTAGGCATTATGAAACCTAAATATATTTTCATGCTTAATGTAGCCTTTATTCAGTAACTTTTATGCTTGTTTATGTTATTATTAAAAACCTAGGTCTTAGGGGAAGAATAAAAAGACAAAAACATAATGGCAAGAAAATGAAAATATCCTGAATAACTATATAATTTACATCATTTCCCTGATTCCTTTATCAAGGGAGAGGAGGGAACTGGGGGAAAAAAAAAAAAGAAGAAGAATCAAGATACACCATGTATAGATACAAATTCCCTTTGATGAATGTGACCATTATGTATATATGAATTGTACCAATAAAATTAATATTTTTAAAAGTTCCAAGAGCGGACCAGAAATTTTTCAAATAAAAATTCACAGTAATACTTTGAAAAAAAAATCACCCATTATTTTATTACCTCTCCTGTCCTAAATGTATTAACAGAAATTGCCATTTTTTCTAGTTGCTCCATTTGATTTGATACATATATGATTTTATATATGACCATTGGGCATGTATGAACACTGCCAGGCGTGTCAGGCCTGCCAGGCATAGAAGCACACATTTTCCCTCAAGATTGCTCAGAGAAATAATTAAGAATATGATACTAGAGTCATTCTTTTTCGATGTGGGCAGTCTCTGGTCAATGCCTTGAAGGCAACCATCTGGATATGCTTTCCTCCAACATCCATTTTTTATTGATATTGAGGAGATCATAAATGACTTGAATTCTTCCCAGAGAAAGAACTCAACAGTTTTTCATTTTTTGGTATTTGGTATGTGACTCAAGAATCAAAGATGAGACGTTACTAGTATTCTTAGGAAAAAGGCCATTCTATAGAAATCTATTTGGTTATTCTGAAAAGAGAAAATACAATTCCTAGCTCTTTGATTTATTTGTGATGAAATGTCAGAGAAATGTCATTTTTGTGATCTAACGATCTCGGAATCATTCTCAGTATGGACTTTTAAATGTACTTGGGAAACTGAATTCAAATGTGTCCTTCTTTTATCCAGGTGTATCTTTCACATTTTCTTTTTGTTTGAGCAAATGATTCCTACACACGTGGACTCCCCCCACCAAATCCTTCATGGAATGAAGCAGGGTAAGAAAATACATAAAGAAGTTGTAAAGTGACAATTGATCCCAACTCTGGAATTTTCTCTATTTTTGTCAACGGCACTGCCTTCTAGCGGAGCTCGTTTGCTGAGCCTATTTGCTTTTACTAACAACTTGGCTGACTTCAAAGCAGAACTGTAGTAAGAAGATACATCAAGAGTTTAGTGAGAGAGGAAACCCTTAGTGAAGACACAGAATCACTCAAGTTGGGGGCTATGACAGTCAGTATTTAAAGGCACCTTCACAGATGCTGTCCTGTAGGCCTCAGGCCTTAATGCTTCTCTCCCACCAAGTTGTCTTTCTTCTGAGAGACAGACAGCGGGTCTCTTAAGAGTGGAAACGAGCCAAGGACTGGCCGGGCATTGTATCTGCATGGTATTCTTGCCTCTTGATTTAAACACACAGAATGACTATTATAACCACACATGTAATTTTGAGTTCTTCAAAGGACAGGAGTTCTCACTGACTAAGAGGTCTAAAACAAAGATTTTCTTCAAACTTACTGTATATGTGGTCAAGACTTAGGTGACAACAGAGTTAGTTCCTTCTCGTTTTTGTTACATCTTGGAGAATTAAAAACTATGTAAAGAAGCAAAAATCCAACTGTGAAAATCTGGGCTGTTCAAGAACACTAACAGGGACTTGACGTCGTCTGGAACACGGACAGGTGTTAGAGGTCCGCTGTGAAACCGAGACTGAAGAAGGCAAGCACAGGCCAGAGCGACGCAGGAGCGGAGTGCGCCACAGCTGCATCTGCAGAGCAGCCGCCCAGCTGGACGGCCAGAGGCAGCAGGGGACACGGCCTGCTCAGGGAAGTGGACACAGGTCTATGCGTCTAGGGACCGAAGGACGGAATACAGTCTTCAAAGGAGAGCTGCCCCAAAATATGCATTAACATAGTGTTACCTTATTTGAAAATGCATCCTGGTGTACCCGCTTACATAAATTACACGTTAATTTAGCATAATATATTGTATATTCCCTTTGTACTTCTACTTACAGTACTCAGTACAGTATCAAACCCTCCTGTTCATAGATACAAACTTTTAACTCAAGTCTGTTAACTGATGTGCACGATGAACTCAAGGCACCAATCAGTGCAGCTGGTGGATGGGTTTGTACTGAAGCAGAATACTGAATAAATAAAACAGGCTGCAGATTTTCCAAAGGTGATTGTAATTCAAGTTCTACTTGAATCTATTTATGCAGTTTATTGAATTGTTCTTACACTAGTAGAAGTTACTGATGAGAATCTGCCGGCCTAACCGGATCTATTTATGCCAATTGTGAGTTACAGAAAAGCGAGCATTTTAACCTTTTCATTTCCTTCACAATATCACCTCGCCATCTTTGTTTCATACCTTCTGTATATGAAAGTTTTCTTCATTATTTTCTTAAAAAATGAAGACAAATCATATATAAATCTATATCTTTTCCATGTGGATTTGCTTTAAATTCATCAATTATCTGCTAGCCAAACAGTACAAAAGGTGTTTCGAACTGTTAATCACAATCCTTTCGTACTGTTTAATCAGAATTCTTTCTTCAAAATGAGTAACTAGAATAGTTGGAAGAGCAGGTAGGGAAGAGGCAGAGCGTGGCTGCCGAAGGGTCTGAGGCGTGTTTTGGGAGTCATGCAAATGTTCCAGAATTAAACAGTCATTGTGAATATGCAAAAATATGTGCCAAATTGTATGTGTCAAAACACCAAATATTAGGGTATGTGACACATCTCAAAAAAAAAGTCAAACCAAATTTAAAAACAAAAACATGAATTATTAAGTACTGGGAAGGGGAGCTGTGTGTGTGTGATGACATTAATTGCTTCTTTGTTCTGTTCCTAACCAAACCCACTATGTTATCTAGTGAGAATTTACATATTGACATTGCAGGAAAAAAAAGGAACCCATTAGCAAATTAGCACATTTCCAGGGGAAAGATGACTCCACAATCAAAAGACAAGAAATTCTAATAATCTAAAAAGCTCACTAATCACATTCATATGGTGCCATAAAGCTACAAATGTAAAAAAAAAAAAACTCAGAAAATTCTGTCTCAACATCTTGAGACATATTTCCGTTCTTTTTTTTTTTTTTTTTTTCAAATAGTTCCAATGTTAAATTACATCTCTGTTTGGCTAAGTTCAAAGATGATGGCTCATACACTCGGACAACTGTCACATACCCCATTAAGGGTTCTCTTCGGACTCTTCTAGGGAAGCAGATTTGTGTCCCCAGAACTGCATTAATCATAACCTAGGCAAGCTGTTTAACTAATCAGAATCTGTGTCTGACAACTGCTCTAATTTACGGATCCCTTTTTGTGCCACTGTGGGCACACTAAGCCCCTCAATCACTGTCAACTACAGGGTGGGAGGCTATACCAAAATTTCATTTTTAATGATTAGTTAATTAAAGTGATAGCTGCGCGGTAGTTGAACCCAGGTGAAATTGCTCGTACATATATTCAAAATAATTGACCACGGAGCAAATCCATTCTCATGAAATGCAAACCCAAATACAAATTCATGGGGATAGAGAACAGAGGATGTATAACATTATTTAAGACATTCAAACACACTTGGGAGAATAAATGTGGGTTAGCTTTAGAACTATAGCCTGGGGAGCATGAACAGTATTAGCTGCAGAATTTCTTCCAGCAAGTCTCAGGATGTCTTTGTGAAAGGAAGGGATGAAGAATGGATATTCTTCGTCTACGTAGATCAAGGCCTGTCTGGGGATAGTGACGGCTTGATGCGCTCTGGAAATTACTCCTAACCCTAAAATTTTAGTATTCTGTGAAATGTCAAATTCGAGAAGATGCTGGGGGCGGGGCGCCTTATCAGCTCTAGGACACATTTGACCCAAAGAAGTCAGACTACGCATGTCAGGAACGTGCCTCGGGGCTCCCTCCACCACCTGCTCACTGCTACAACTTTTATCCTCAGAATCACCTGCTCTCTCTTTACTGCCACCAGGGGCAGGAAGGGGCGCCGGGGGACACGGGGAGGCTCGCTTCTGCCTCCCAGCGCCCCCACCGGGGCGAGCACAGCGCTTGTGGGTAGCCGGAGGCCCCGTCCACCCTCCTCACTCTCCTGTAACGAGCTCTTCCTACAGCACAGCCGTAAACACGCAGTTCTTGAGCTGTTACTCTTTCTGTACTTCTTCCATTTCCCAGCTGTTCCCTGAATGCCGTCTCAAAAGGCAATTTTATTCTATGTGCTTCCCTTATGTGTTTATTAACGGAAAATGGCTATTAGCTTTTTAGCGTATCGATGTATAACAGATCGCTCCCTGTTATACTGAGGAACCACTGACAAGCACTGACATTTGTTTTCCTAAATCTTAATACATCTAAACTGTAATTCTCATGCTATAAAAAGTAAGAGAGCCATACTTCACTGGTTTATGGGAATCATATCTGCCTTCGCAACTGTATCTCAAACCAACTGCCATGTCGTCTGAATGGCCTCCTTTTAGTACAACTCAGAGGCGATAGAGAGATCACTTTTAGCTCTAAAATTTATTAGCTCTCTTTTAGATAACCATACAACTGAGCAGAAATTCCAGCACATTATCTATGTACCCTGGAGGAAGATACTAGCCCTAAGAGCAGCCCGGGCTCTAACAGACCGACAAGGAAGATTCGTCAAGATGAAAGAACAAAGTTACGGTCTTAAACTACTTTTCCAGCTGCTGAGACAAAATACCCAGCACTGAAAGGAGGACAGGGGCATCTCACCTCCCAGATATAGGGGTTTCAGCCCATGGTTGGCTGGCTCCGCGCAGGGTGGCACGGCAGAGGGCACCGCACAGGAGGAAGGCAGTTCATGACACAGAAAGCTGGAGCCAAGAGGCAGCAGACACGGCAAGTGGCAAGGGACCTGGCAGCCTTCCCTCCGGCCCTCTGTTCTATCCGGGCTCCGGGCTCCGAGGGCGGACAGTGCTCACACCCAGGGGGTCCTTCCCCATTCCCACACCCAGAAACATGCCAAACCAATCAGTGGACTCACTTAGTAACCACAGCCCCATAATCCCCACACCACACCCTGGGTCCTGGCATCATGCGCTCTAGATCCAGCCACCTCCGTGACCCCGGCAGGCTTGGGGGGACATCTAGACACATCTACTTAGGCAGCACAAAGTAATTCTCTGGCTTTCTCAACACAAAAACAAGCAGTTAGTTCTGGGTAAGACGTGGGAAGCATTAATAAGTGAATTTTAGGTCCTGCAGAATGGTCCTCGCATCGCTAGGAAATACCCATTTGAAGCACCTGCGAGCACCGCGTGGCGGATAGGGAGCCCTGCGCGGGGACCGGCCCTCCGCTCCGACGCAGCCGTGGGAACGGCAGGACTCCGGCTCGGCCCCGCTCCGCCACGCGTCCTCCACACACCTCTCGGAAGCTCTGGGCCTGTGTCGCTCACGTGTGCCAGTGCGACCACCGCTCCGCGGGGGGGACTCATCGGCGGCCCCGCGCATCCGGCCCCGCGGTACCCAGGACTCTGATTCCACCGGCCCTCATCTAGAACACAAGTAATCTGGAAGACAGGTGACACTGCACTTTCAGGATCTTGAAAACAAATCACGAAACTCCTCTGCCTTTCATTTTCAATGAAATGGTGACAAAAACAAAATTCAAAATGCAAGGGCAGGCAAGAGCGTCAAAAACTAGGATGCTGTTTCGTGTGGTCAATGTTTCTGAAAATGAGGAAAATCCTCAGGGCTTCTGGGTTCTCGAAGGTCAGCGTTGACGGAGGAGACACAAGTAACTGGAAAACAGCCTGAATATGGGCGAAGACACATCGTTTTCAATTAAAGAGCGCTAAGCTATGGAGATTCCTGCTACTTACATGTTTCTCGTCTCTGAAGGAATTAAGAGGTTCTGCAAAGGAGCTGGCATGACCCAACGTGCTGCCACCCCTGGGACAGCTTCTCCCCGGCCGGAGCGGCCTACTCATTCTGTCGGTCTCCCTAGGAGCATTGGTTTTGACTAGACTGTTTTCCTGCACATTGTAATCAATGACATGAAGCTCTTTATTAAAAATAAAACAAAATGGAAAGCCATCTTCATGTCCACCTGGGGCGGGGTGAAGAGAGGAAGAACAGAAGGGGAAATCTGGCACACTCTCTGGGAACAGAGGCCAGTGCATTCTTACGGGCCAAAGTCATCTAATTTTGTGGTCGTTTCTGTTGAATAGTCAGTCTGATTTTTTTAGCATCCAGACACTGTTTTGAAACACTGGACATTCCTTTGCTTTGCTCTCAGACCATTTAGTTTGATAACGCCTTTTTTAGATCATTTTGTTAATAAGAGAACATAAAAGACCTTCCTTCTTACACCTTTTAAAATACTGTCATTCATAAGCATGTGATTTTACGCAAAAAAGTAGTGCTTGTGACCATGTGCCATTTCATGTATCTGGAGATCCACACTGAACGTGCCACCACCTATACTGTATGTAACTCTGAAGTTGACAGCAAAGTCTCAAATCATTTGAACTGTCATTTTCACAAATCTGCATTTTAATCCAACACAGAACATATATATATATATTTATATATAAATATATGTATGTATTTTTATTATTTATTATTTATTTATCTTTGCAGTGCTGGGCATCGAACTTGGGCCCTTGTGCATCCAAGGCTGCCGTGGTACCACTTGAGCAAAATCCCCAGTCTAACACAGAATATTTTACCATAACAAATCCATCTTGACTGCTCTATGGCCTCTCCTTTTACCAGGTGCAGAAACTGCCAGTATTTTTCTTTTCTGTCCTTTCTTTTACTTTCCCATAAAATTATAATAAAAATACAGTGATATGGTCTGGTTTTGTTTAGGAATTTCTGAGTTTTACATCCTGAATTTCGCTATCCCGAGATTGCCTGGTCCACCTGACTTCTCCTGTATCATCAGTTGCCCCTCGTTGCTGGGCAATGCACTAGGTTTTATTCTAAACGAGGTCAAAGAAGAGCGAGCTGGGCCAGGAGCATTGTGGGAGGCTGAGACCTAGTACCAGCTGCCCCTAGCAGTGGGGTTTTAGGCCAGTCAACTCTCTCTGGTTCTGGAGTCCTAACCTGTAAAACATGTATTAGTGATAATCCAAAGCTTCTCTCATTTTACCAAAACACAGAGAAGTCCCGGTACAAAAAAGATTACTAATGTCGCGGGCTGAGTGTAAGTACACTCTTATCTCCTGAGCACACAAGCACACAGTTTGTTCAACTTGCAGGGTGATGTCTTTTAGACATGACTTCATCTTATTTAGGTTCGGAATCCTGTCAGTGTGAGTCTTCATAACTGCTTCACACAATTAAAATATGGAATATGAGACCACAGTGCAGACTGTATTATTATTAGTCATGCTCAAAGAAAAATAAGGAAATGATCTAGTACAATGATGGGTCAGGAGAAAAAAAGCAATAAAAAGAGAACTTTTTTTAAACAAAATGAAGCACCTCACGAGACTAAATATTAAGAATACCACATCTCCTAAATGTCAGAACAGTTACATATAGAAAATGCTGGAAAAGTAAACACTGAAATTGGAACACTCATCTATGGGAAAAAGAAACAGTCCTAGGAACATTGGCAAAGAATTACAGTGAACATCTGCACTCTGGGCTTTAAATTACGATAATAACTGATACTAGCAAGTGTTGGATAGACTTTAGGGCATGCATTTTTAAAACACAAGGTTTAACTAGATAGATGCTAGGGGAGAAAAGCAGATTAGGAGATTAAGTTAACTTGAGTGAACAGAATACACTAGTCTCCTCCAGGTAGAATGTGCGTGATGTGAGACGGGTATGAAAGTACGGCTGAACTCAAGCCAGAATCGCGCTTCTCTGGCCAGACAGTAGGGAAGAAAGGGCACCCGGGGAGCAGACAGGCATGAGGTCTGTGTCATGATGTACGGTCCTTCGGCTCAGAGTCAAGGGGGCAGGAGGACTGCTTCTTGTCTTCAAAAAGAATCTGCGTGGCTCAGCTAGCTTTCACAAACTCTTAACAAACATAATACAGAAATGAAGGGACAAAAAACGTGTGCTTATTGACAGAACCAACTGTCTTGATTCCCACAGTGGTTCACAAGATTCTGATTTTACTTTCTCAACTAGAAGAGAATGAAGGAAAGTGAAAGACAGGATCAGCCATGTTTTCTCCAAGGGGGAATCAACATTTGGAAATGTTTTAGTCTTAGTGCGTTCTACTAATGACTTGTGAAAAAGAACCTGACTAAAAAGGCAGAGCATTCTACCTCCGTATTTTATCCCACTGCAGTGAATGGGCCTTCGACCATGGCCTGGGAATGAGAGGACCGTTTTTTTTTTTTCCTTTTTAATGCAAGTATTCACTTTAAAAATGAGTGACCTATAAAGAAGACAAATGGGCTGTCTTCAGAGCTGTTAAAAACAATAATCCTTTTTCCCTAATGTAGCTTTGTTATCTCTTCTCAGTTTATGTGTGAAGCGCAGCCCAGTACAAGCATCCTTTGAGAAGCATGATTTCTTGGTTGTCCACAACCTATCAAGACAGTTGTTAAAGAAGCCAGAACAGTCAGGGGTGATACACACTGGTAATCCCAGCATGACTGTAGTTGGAGCCACCCTGGGCTCAACTCAGAAAAAACATGCTAAAATCAAATATTTGGGGGGGGGTTTGGAAATATAGCTCAATGGAACAGCTCTGGTTTTAATTCCTAACACTGCTATCCACCCCCCCACAATAGCATTTGGTGGTACAGCTTTCCTTCACAATGTGCTGTATTTGCAAACCTTGACATGTGTGCTCATGTCTCCTTTCCAATGACCTAAGTGAACTTGGCCATGCCAAGGATCCTTGGCAAGCATATTCTAACTGTGACAATCCTGGAAAAACTGTAAGAAGGCACAGTCAGCTTACAGCCTCGCTGGACCGGGTCCCCCATCCCACGTACCAGGCAGATCTCCTTAAAAGGAGTCACACCACATCTCTCACCCTGGACTATGACTCAAGCACATTAGCCAATGCTATTCGATACTTTCCACATGTATCCTCCTTTCATCATTTTTTGGCAACTTAAAATAGATCAATTGGGGCTGAAGTAATCCAAAGGTAGCTCTTCTTCACGGCTCAGCAACAATATTTTTGTTTTCTGACCCAGTTTTGAATACAGGTGAATTATCGAATGTGACTGACATTTCCAAGAAGCCTTTATTATATTATTCATCCCACTTAGAGAGGGTTAACTTGGGCTGGCTTTCAGGGGCCAAGTCTTCCAATCTAGGGCAGGAGAAACTTGGGTAGACTGTGCTTGTCACAGTGATGCCAGGCAAAGACTGCACATGACAGAAAACTATGTCCCTCTGGACAAATTGACTTTGCTAAGAAGCTGAATGAAACTGATTCACTCATGATCCATTAGGCAGTTGGCTGGACTCCAGCAGGCCAGAAAATATCTACACAGAATCATCTTTGCATTGCTGTAAGTGGCCAACTGTACCAACTTCTCACAGTACATGGATGAATATGTGACCCTGAACTTTTCCTGAGAACCCTTAAAAAACTAATTGTATCTGGAATATACTTAATCATCATGCATATTTCAGTTGAGAGTGGGAGGCTAATTAAATTATAGAAATAGAGTAGGAAGAATAGGAGGCAGAGCTCATAGTTTTATTTCTTTGTTCTATATCAGAACACTTGCTATGTATACAGTAGGTGCTTCATAAAGGTATTTCAGTGCTATGAAGGTTACAATGATGTGATAAAATTACATCTTTTTCTTCAGGGAAATTGGATATATCTAACTTGCTTCTAATTATCAAGCTGAAAAGTAGCCCAAGTATTAGTATAAAAAGCTAAAAGAAAGATACTAAAATATCCTTGTTACACCTAAATTGAATGCAACTCCATACTTAGCATTAAAAATACAAACTTTATAAATTAATCCATCCCCAAATTCCTACCGCTTTGCTCTTTCTTATTCCCTTATTTACCCTTCGCAGGATATTAAGCTACCTTTTTCTGAAACTTACAGTGAGCAAGATTACATAAACACTTTCAGAACTGCTCAACATATCGAAATAAACATATCCCCCCATTCACTGCTATGCACAATATTTGTTGACCTCAGTCAGAACTGCCTTTGAAATGCCCAGATTATGTGTTCGAATCCAGGGTGAATCACTGAACTCAATCCCTAGCCCTTTAAAAAAACTTTTTAGGGGGACAACTTTTTGCTCAATTGTCAAGGCTGGTCTGGAGTTTACGGTTCCCCTGCCGCAGCCTGCCCAGTAGCTGTTACTACAGCCACGAGCCACAGGCCCAGCTAGGTTGTGAGCTCTTTAACAGCATGCTTCACGCGATCTGGAGAATGAAGGCCCTGGGAAAACAGGTAAATTCCAGGGTAGCATCAACAAGGAGGACAGAGCACCAGTCTGAGCAGAGTTAAGAAGCTAATTCACATCTTGCCTTTTTCACTTGCATGAAAATCAAGTTTACAGACTGTCCTTTTTGAAAGGTGAAGAGGCTTATGCACAATCTACGGTAACGCACACAGACATGGGGGGGGGCTCCTATTGTCATGTAACTTTTACGAGGATATTTCTCAAATGATAAGTAAGATGCTCTTAGGTATACAAATAAAATCTTAAATTTCTATATTGTCTATTTTTTTTTTTCAAACTAAGCATTAAGAGCCCTTATAAAGGATTACACTGCTTCAAGTGACTAGTGATATTGAAGAGAAAAAGAAAGAGCTGATCACCCGGGCCCCTTGCCTTCTTTCCATCCCCGTGACTTTGCTCCGCTCCAGGTTTGCTCTCAGCTACCGGATCCCTGGTCCCTCCTGGGCTATCCCGCTGCAGGCCCCTCGCGGGGACCCTCCCTGCGTGTGTCTCTGGAGACTGGACTCTGAAGCACGGGGCAGGCCCAGGCTGGCTGGGGTAGAGCAGACACTGTCACTCGGTGCCGGGTAAGCCGAGGGGTCATTCAAGTGGCTTCCAGGGCTGTGACGAGGTCACGTGGACCTTAGGGCTCACGGAATTAGGGGCTCCTGAGGCTCCAGAGCCACTTCCACCAGAGAAGTGCATGTGACTGTTTTAAGCACAGAGCAGTAATGCAATCGCCCTGGGACAGTGACCTTCACGGAGCTGGACCGAGAAGAGCCACGCCCTGCGAGCCGTGAGCAGCTAGCGCTGCTGGAGCTTTACGCACTCCAGGGAACCCCAAGTTTCCCAGATCGCGAAACTGAGGACGGGGCGGAGTTTCCCTCAGGGAGGGTGTGAACACCTCAACCGCCGTTCCCAGGACATCGATGTTACTGAGTTTTTCTTTTAAAACAAAAGATGTTCGTGTAGAATTGCTTTTTCTACACTAAAACCTCAGTACTCAGCTGGCATTTGTGATAAAAAAGTGAGTTTGGCCAATTCAAATATGGGCATCTGAAATGAACAGACACGTCTCCCAGGTAGAAGTAAAAGCAGCCAAGAAGCTTATGAAGGAATGTTCAACATCACTGGTCATTCGAGAGATGCAGGTGAAAATAACACTGAGATTTCTTCTAACTCCACAAAGAATGGCTGTTATTGCAAAATCAACCAGCAATAAATGCCAGCGAGGCTGTGGGGAGACAGGAACCCTTCTCCATCGTTGCTGGGATTATAGAGTTGGGCAACCATTGTGGAGATCATTGTGGAGATTCCTCAGAAAACAGGATTAGAGGTCCCATTTGACTCTGCTATTCCCCTGCTAGGAATACTTGAAAGAATCATATTGTAAAGGCATGTGTGCACCCATGTTAAACAGCAGCTCAGTTTGTGATAGCCCAATCTTGGAAACAACTCAGATGCCCATCAGCTGGAGACGGGATAAAGAAGATGTGGGTTTTTTTCTAATATGGAGCATTACTTTGCCATAAAAATGACACGCTTGCGTCATTTATGTGCAAATGGACACACCTTGAGGACACACTAATAAGTGAAATAAATAGATCCCAGATATGTAGATACTGTATCTTTTCTCTGGTATGAGAACTGTAGATGTAAATGAGTTCTAGAATGTATGATAGATTTTATGAAATAGGGAATATTAAAAGGGAATGTGGTAGGGGAAAGTAATCAGAGGAAAGAATAAATATGATGTGAAAAGAAAAAGAAAGCACATGTATATATGGGGTGGGATTGTAGGGTGGGTAGGGATATGGGTAAAAATCAGAATTAACTCGTGTCATATACTGGTACAAACTCCCCAATGTTGAGTGTGACTGTGAGCTGTCTATAAAATGTACCAGTAAAGAATTCAATTTTTTTTACAAAAGGTTTTGGGGTTGCAGCTTGGCACTCAGTCTCTGAAGGTTCACCATCCCGGTCCTAGACAGATGCCAGAAGCGAGTCAGCTTCCTTCTGGTCCTTCTCTCCTAGACTATGTCAGACAGTGACATGACCCAGGCCACGCTGATAAGAACAGAAGCCAACATAGTTTCAGAGGCACAGGTCAGACTGAACCCGAAAACTGAGGCACTGTCCTGGGAATCGCGTGACATTCCACATCGCCCAGTGTCACATTCAGGACCACAGGCTTTGTGATTAGTATGAACCAAGTGTGACAATGACGTGCTGTTGCAGATACACATTCATCCTACTGTTACTTTATTAATAGATACTTCAGCCAAAGGGGACCCTCCGTGCAAGAAAATATAAACATTAAAATAACAAAAACATACACAACTGTGGCTCTCTCTGCTCACTGCAAAAATTGGAAAGGGAAAGGAACCTTGTGAGGGGCGAACCAGAGACAACAACCAAAAGAACCATTTACTAATAATTCCTGCACTCCCCGCTGCAGAAGCAATCTTTGTCCATTCTTTGCATTATTTGTGGATATTAGTAAATAGAGGTAGTTTTTATCATGTCACATGTATAAAGAAATAATATACATGAACTCATTTTTAGTTGTCTTTGTCTTAATGCTGCCATGATCTTAGTTTTATCTACAAACTACCCAACACCCAAGTTCGGCTACAAACGCAGAAATTAGCAGAATCTGTGAAGCAAAAGATCTTATCGTAAACATTTTTTTTTCCTCAATTCTACCATTTGATCACAGAAACCCTAACTATCCAAATAATAGGCTCACTTTTTCTTGGACAGCTATACCGTTGGCAGCGCGCGGTTGGCTTCTTCAGCGTATCAATGCCTTTGGGTATTTGAGATCCTATCTTGCTTTTCTTGGCTACAATTCTCCCTCTCGGACAACATCTGGGCCACAAGGCACATGTTGTGTTTGTGATTGTGGTGTGACGACCTAGGAGCCCGACGAGGCCTGGACAACGCAAGAGCAAATGCGAGGCAGACTAATTCAGCATTTTAAATGCCTAATAGATGAACCAGCAGCAAGCTGTGGTGCCAAGAGAACAATAAAACCAGGAACAAGATTTCCCAGAGCCAAACTGATGGAGCAGGGAAGCGTCTGCCTTTTTCTCTGTACTAATTAACAAGCTACCGGAGCAACTGTTTACTTCACTAGTCGATGAAAGCTGTCACTATTATTACACTGCGACCAGCCGAGCTACGGAAAAAGATTTTCTGACTTTTCTCAGGGATTAGAACTCTTACATTTTCACTTCTCATCTTCCATTTCTAACTCAACAAATATGAATTGTGCCTCTGCTGCTCAAGGCCTTGGCAGACAGGAATCAGATGGGTGATTAAAAATAATAATTGGTGATGGTGGCACTATAAATGGATACTGTTCTTAGTTTATAGTCTGATAAGAAAACTGGGGCAGCTGGCCATATGGTACGAGCCTGTAAATGCCAGATCCAGGGGAGGCTGAAGCAGGAGGACTCCGTGTTCAGAGAGCCTCAGCAGCTTAGCGACTCTGCCTCAACACAAAACCAAAAAGGTAAACAAACAAACCAAAGGCTGGGAGATGTAGCTGAGCACTCCCTGGCTTCAATTTCCAGGACCACAAAACAAATAAGTAAAACAAAACAAAAGGTAAAATTAAAATATAACCATTATGAAAAGCGTGACAAATCCTCGCAGCTAGAAATAAAGGCAGTATATTGTTCTATGCCTTGAAAGAGGGGCATACTGTAGATTTGTGGAAATTGCTTGTGAGACCAAGCATTCCCAGGTGGGTTGAATGGCAGAGGTGGGAAAAACCACAGGGTATTCGGCAATTATAATGAGCTTGACAGGGCTGCAGGCCTAAGAGCTGTAAGTTTCCTATACAGTGTAGTCACTTTGTCTTTTTCTTTTGTTCCATTAAAAATGTTGATAGTATTAGGCCTCATTTACCTTCCCCATGGTTGTCCTTCCTCTGCACCATCAAAACCAAGAGCCGTTTTCTTTGCTGGCACTGGCCAGGAGGAGGAAGTCCACTCCCCCTGTTCCCCATGCAGCCGGGTAACCACCCTGAATCATTCTGTTGCCAGGCCGGTGTGTACACTGTGTGCACGTACCACTCACACACACAGTTTTTCACAGCTAACAGGAGGACGTGGTAAGTGAGGGAACCGTGGCTGTGCTTGCTATGTCCCCGGCACCGTCAAGGTGGGTCACATATAAACTCCAACCTTACACCTCCATGATTTAAGAGCTCCTCTAACCCCATTTTGTTGATAGGACACTGAAGCCCCCAAATCCCAAGCCAAGTGCCTAGGATTGTATGGCTAATACAAAAGTAAAGCGAAGAATCAAAGGCAGGCAGGTGTGCTTTTAAACATCACTAGATTGCCCAAGAGGAGGCAACAGTGGTGTAGAAAGGTTCAAAAATACCATTTCTAATTACAATGCTATTAACCCCCTTCTCCCCAAATACTTGGAAAATTACTTTTCAATAAAGTCTTTCCTGTACCTATTTGTTAAAGAATATTCTGCACTGCTACCAAAGACAAAGATGTCTTATTTGTATTCTTAAATACCTCTCAGCTGCAAAGTCTCTACAGTTCTGATTGTTGAACTTAACAATTTGCTCCATCTTCCACAAGAAAAGTTTGACCTTTAGATCTGTGGTGCCCTCACAATCCTTGGGTAAGAAGCATGTAAGAAGCTCCTGGGTGGATTCTGATTACTTCCCCAGGCAATTAAGAATGGAGGGAGTCCCAGCCTGGGAGGATTACAGCCTCAATAATGGGTTCAGGCTTCCTGGTTTCCACTGGTAATGGATCATCCGTCTCGTCTGACAACCTCCTTAATAGCTCTTCCTCCTCCCAGTGTGTCCGGACTTGTGCTCAGCTCTGCTAAACTCACATGTGGTTTCTGGTTCTTCCTTTGCTCTGCTCCCTTCTGGAACCACTGCAAGTGGCTTCAGATGAAAGCATCGTTACATCTTCTTTCAATGCACATACCGACTTTAATGCCCACCCATCCATCTATCCATGAGTCCACACATCCATCCATCCATCCACTGGTCCATCCATCAGTCCATCTGTCATCATCATCTGCACGCTTTCTTCCTCAAAGAGCTCATCTAAAATGTTCACAGAGAACACACGGCTATGTTGCTCCACCCTTGACTAAGCAACGGGAGTGACAGTTTGCTGACTGATTGATCTGAGTGCAGGGGCTGCACGTGCTGAGCACATGCTCTTCACAGAGCTACGCATCCCTCCGGCCCCGTGTACTTCAGGATTAACTCATTATTTTTATCTTGTCTTGTCACCTCTCTGCTGATGATTTCTATTATTTTTTTTAAAATTCTTGGTATGTTGAGAACGCATGTGGGTGACATATCTTTATATGCATCGGGGTTTTAAAAAGAAGTATCAACAATCCCAAAGATCCCCGAGGCTGGCGCTCACTCAGGGGCTAGATCACAAAGGACTCAGCAGCTGGCACAGCGTCCAGGCTCTGCACCCGGATTCAGACACTCAGGTTAATTCAAGTCAGTTCCTTACTGAAGAGCTGCCTGGCAAAGCTTCCGGTGCCTGGCGGCACTGCTGCATCACCAACAAGGAGTGACTCATCTTCGTGCCCCACTCTGAGCCAGGCGCAGACCGGGCACCTTTTCCTTCCTCTCCTGTGAGTCATCACCTAAGAGCTCCGGCTCAGACCGGGTCTCCTCCCAGCCTCCAGGGCTCCCTCTCCCGGCCCTTCCGCAGGGTGTCCTAGCAGTGGGGCCCATCTCTTCCTGGGCTCCCACTTCCTGTCACGATCAGAGCCTCGTACCCAGGAGCTGTATCCAGGTTTAGATCACTCAGATTATATCGCTCACATTATAATCAAGTGTGCCATAAAGAATCTGGGATGTAAGGAAGGTTTTTAGATCTTCTGCATTTTTCTAAACCTGGAGGCCGAGCCGGGCCAATCAATATCTGCCTCATCTATCCCTGTGTGTCCCAATTTCCTGAGCCGGCTCCTTCCAGCTGAGGGATGGACATGCGCTGGCTGTCACTCTGGACAGTGCGCTCTCATCGCTGGCTGCCTCGGGTTCCTTAATGCCTGATCCCCAGCAGCATACGGAAAAACTTTCCTGCCTTTTTCCTTCTTCATCTCCTGGTTAGATTCTTGGTTAAGACTCATTCCCGATCTTTTTATATGAGTTAAGTAGGTAATTTGAAATCCTACATTTTTCTCTTTTTTGCCATATGTTTTAGCTTCTTAAGAAAAGAAACAGGAATCATGTCGCTGTGACGGTAAAACGTGAGGAAGGCAGAATGTCTGAATTTCTATTGTGAATGAACAAATGGGATCCTATTTTTATCTTCATGAGAGCTGCTACGACTGAAAGCACATTGTGCTTGTTTGGTGGCTCCTCCTTTTCCCTATCTTTTGTTTCCCTGAGACTGCAAAGTTGAGGCTCATTTGCATTTACAGTCAGTTTCCAAAGACTGACACTGCCTCTTGCTGAAAGTGCTCGTCTTTGCACTGCACGGCTCTGCGGAACTGCGCCTCCCCGACAGATCTCTTGCCTGAGTTCCCCTGTGTGATGGCAATTTACATCAAAACGAGCCCTGTATACTGTCATCTGCCACAAAACACTACAACAAAGAGTAAACAAACCCGGAGATAGATGCTGTTGGCTTCTGGTCACAAACACAGAAACTGTGGGCTTTTCAAGTTTGTCTGCAATCCGCCTCTTTATGGAGCTGATCCAAAAATTTATAGCTAATTTTAAGAAGTCAGAATCCTTCTACATAAACAATAGCTAAAGCCTTCAACCAAAAGATGTAAATTAACATTGCTCTAAGTGGCTATGCTAATATTTGTTATTGTTCAGATAAAAGATTGAACGTAAATTATAAGTATAGCTGACACTGCTACTAAGTTTCTTTGGTTCCAAAGCTTAACTCTGAATTTTCAAAGATAAGTGTCAAAACAAATGCGCTCTTGAAATCAGTTTAGATAAGTTGTCCATTTGTTTTTCTAAACTAAGCTATAAAAGAGAATGAGTTTTTGTACATAAATTTTCTGTAATTTCAGATTTATAACAGTTTTCATTTTAGAACTCTTACTATAACTATTTATTATTTTAGATTTTATGCAACAGTTCTCCCTTATCTGTGGGGGACACTTTCCAAGACTGCCAGTATATGCCACAAAGCTAAGACAGACTAAACTTTAAATGTACTGGTTTTCTTATACACATACTTATGTGGTAATACTTAGCTTATAAATTAGGTACAATAAGAGATTTAACAACAACAATATAGTGGGACAATTTGAACAATATCCTTTAGTAAAAGTCATATGAGATCAATCTGTGTGTGTCTATGTGCAATGTGTATGTGCCTGTGTATGTGCATATGTGTATGCATGTGTGCATGTGTGTGCGTATCTGTCTGTGCAACTCAAGAGAAACATCTTATTGTTGGCTACTGTATTTTGGACCATGGTAAACCATGGGTAACTAAAACCTCAGAAAGGAAAACTATGGGTACAGTAATACTGCAAATACATGCAAAACTAAACAACGACGCAAGCAAACAAAAATCCGACATGTACTCAGAAAACATCATCTGCTGTGCTGGCCTTGACACCTGCTGCTGACGGCACAGGAAGAACGCAGTCTTTGTCACCGCTCTGTAGTGCACTGGCTTTGGCTTCTAGATAGGAGCTGGTATATTTAGAAAGTGAAAGTGAGCACCAGAAGCAAGTATTACATGATCAGTGGCATGTCAGAGATTTATTACACTCATCTCTAAGTTTCAATAAGTGCACTACATCTTTAAATATCGCAGACACTCAGTCATATTAAAAGCCACAGGCCATACAAAGTTATACATTAAAAAGCCTGGAACTTTATTTTGCCCAATCTTAAGCAAAATACATTGTATTCTGAGAGGAACTAAGATAAAATTTAGAAGATACTCTTCATTATAATTCCTAACAGAAGAGAGAAATAACCATGATAACTGCTTCCGTTAGAGTAGTAAAATTACAAAGTTGAAAAATACAGGAGCGATAAAGGACTTTATAAGACTCCTACTGTCTTATTCATTAGTATTGTCTAATTAACTTCCTCTGTAACAGTCCTATCTCCAGAAGCAAAAAAGGTTTCAGAGGAAAACAGCAAAACCCCACAAAAAATTAGCAAGCTTCTCAAACCAAAATGCACTTTAAAACAAACAGACTATGACCTGGTGTACCTCAATGGCAGAGCACCTGCCTGGCAAGCAGGAGGCCCACATTCAGTCACTAGGACAGCTGCTAATAATAATAATAGTAATAATAGTAATAGTAATAACTGTTAATTCAGAATTCCTCACTCTGTGTTAGTGTGCTTTGTCACCCAGCAGGAACAGAAAATAACTGCTAAACTTGGCCCACGGAACAATGTGCCTCCTTCATTTTCTCCATTACACACCTATTAGGTGTTCTAAAAGCATTTTCTAGGAATCTTGTGTTTCTAGTATACTTTTGAGAAACACAATTCCAGTGCCGCTGGGGACTCTGCACATGCACCTACTGCACCTTGACCATTTTACCGCCCCTTCTCCACACAATTACTACCCGGCATACGTGGCTATACTGTATGTATCCCATTCCTCAAGTCAGCGTTCAGCTTTAAATACCACTGCTTGGCCAACCTGAGGCTCACAGTTTGCCTAGAACATGAGAAGACTTGGGCGAGAGGACACCAGACTTGGGAGACAGAAAGGATGGATCTGTGGTCTTTTCCCGCTGCAGGGCTCTGAGTCTTCGGGGAGTCACTGAATCCCTGTGGCGTTCTGCTCTCCCATCTGATATGAGGGAGTTTGGCCAGAAACCCTGGGGCTCTTCGCACGTCACTCCTGTGACAGCGACGAGCAAGCAGATGTTTTAAGGAGGTCATTATTTAGCCGGTCAGGGCCTTCAGCTAGTAATGAATGGGTATAGACGGTAGCATTCCCACTGCACTCAAAGCTGAAGTTACACTGTGACATCAGAAATACAGATGTCACGACTCCAGGATACTAAAGGGAATATATGATGACTTGGTTCCCAATAAACAATTTATACAGGAAATATTTTTGAACAACAGATAATTCTTGACTAATATCTGTCCTGTTTCTTATCGATTCTCAGGCTAAAGTTACTTTCCAAGTAAAATTCTAAACATACACACGATTAAGTTTTTCTAAGAAGCATAAGGCTCAATAGACGTATCCAAGTATTATAAGGGAAAATGGTAATTTTTCACTCTGTAGATTAATTCTTTCCTCAGATATGCCACAATATGTTTACCCTATGATGCTAGGCAGAAAATACATGCATGTTATAAAGAAGAAAAAGCACTCAGAGTGTTGTAATACTACACAGTATGAGGACTACTAGCTGAGAAGAAAACAGAAGAAAAATTTAAAGGACAAAAGGAAAGGAGAGAGGGAGTGAAAGAAAGAAGTGAGTAATAGAAAAAGAGAACTTCATTGTTACAAGTGTGCCTGACTCATTCATTTGACTCAGATTCAGAATCTGTGTGTGTGTGTGTGAGAGAGAGACAGAGAGAGAGAGAGAGACAGACAGACAGACAGAGACAGAGACAGAGACAGAGACAAAGAGAAAGAGAAAGAGAAAGAGAAAGAGAAAGAGAAAGAGAAAGAGAAAGAGAAAGAGAAAGAGAAAGAGAAAGAGAAAGAGGGAGGGAGGGAGAGAGGGAGTCTAGCTGCAGACCAAACAGGTAGGGGCACTATAACAGCAAAAATTCAAAGTGTTCAACAAATGTATACGGAAGCTCTGTTAAAGTGGGGTGACATTCAGTTAAGACAAAAAGTTATTCTTAGGAATATTAAATACACACAACTGGCAAGTAAAAACTTGAATTAAATTCTGAGAGACACACTTTATTGTAAGAACAGGCTCAAACTGGAAATTGCTACTGTTACTAGAAATGACATCTATGCATTTGCTATTCATTTCCAGACCTGGTAACTAGACTTGTTCAAGCACCCACTTGATATTTTGATACATCATCAAATGATTCTAGTCACCAACAGGAGTTCAATGAATTCAGTCCTCGTTAGTATACTACCTCCATTTGAATATCCAAAATTTAAGAGCACTAGAAAGAAACTAAAGAAACCTGGAAAAAAGTATCTAAAACTACATTCTTGTGGATGTTAATGCATTGGGTTATTTTTGCCCATGAAAAGGGACAGGGAGTAAGAGAGTATGAAACTCTGCATGCAACCACACAAACATTTATCAAAAACTGAAAAAGAAAAGCAGTGACACCTATGAGAATGGGAGATACCTCAACTATAAAATTCTTTTTCTGGTAGAATGAAGCACACTATTCAGTTTTTAAGTAACACACTTGTCTTCAGAGGAAAGAGATTTATATTTATATCTTATAAACACATAATTTTATGCAGCTTGCCTACTTAGTATTTGGTTAAATGCTCTAATCACCTTGTTAAACGTTATCATTAAAATATCTCCAATACTCACCCAATTAAGTTCAGATTCTTTGCTGTTTTAAGTCTTTTTCAATAAGACCATAGGATTCCATCTTCTGTTCTTTATTTAAAATTACCTATACCTTGATGAAAAATCATCTGTAGACATTTTTAAAATTCTGCACGATGGTATTTTTTACACTGTTTTAATTTTCACAGTTGTACACAACGTTCCAAGCTTCCCCCAGATGAGATGTTCTGCATTTAACATTCATCATTCCACACTCTCCCTCCCTTGGAAATTGGGATGGGTGACATAATCCCAAGAATTATTGTGGTGAAGTTGTTTATATAGCATGTAAGCAGCTATGAAACTGTCATGTTTTGTTCGGTTTGGTTAAATAATTGGTGTATCACCACGTAAAGCAAGATGTAGTTCTAAGTCAACTCTTTATGCGGTCTCACTATAATTTATAAGACTGACAACCCTTTATAATCTTCAGTTCCCTCATATTTCATTTTAAGATGAAAAGTGACAAACAGAAAAGATACAGGAGAAGGAAGAGGACATAGTAAAGCTAATAAAGAATTTGTGAAGACAGAGATTTCATTGTTCTTACATGAAGAAATGTTCAACATCACTGGTCATTCGAGAGATGCAGATGAAAGCAACACTGAGATTTCATCTCTCTCCACAAAGAATGGCTGCTATTGAGAAACCAACCAGCAATAAATGCTGGTGAGGCTGTGGGGAGAAAGGAACCCTTCTCCACTGTTGGTGGGATTGTAGACTTGTGCAACCATTATAGAGATCCGTGTGGAGATTCCTCAGAAAACTAGGATTAGAGGTCCCATTTGACCCTGCTATTCCCCTGCTAGGAATATACCCAAAGGAATTAAAAGATTCATATTGTAAAGACATATGTACACTCAGGTTCACAGCAGCTCAGTTTGTGATAGCCCAATCTCGGAAACAACCCAGATGCCCATCAATTGGAGACTGGATAAAGAAGATGTGTGTGTTTTTTAATAATATGGAGTATTACTTTGCCATAAAGAATGACATGTTTGAGTCATTTATGTGCAAATGGACACACCTTGAGGACACACTAATAAGTGAAATACATAGATCCCAGATATGTAAATACCATATCTTTTCTCTGATATGAGAACCTGTAGATGTGAGTTCTAGAACGTATGATAGATTTTATAAACTAGGAAATACTCAAAGGGAATGTGGTAGGGGAATGTAATGAGGGGAAAGAATAAATATTATTTAGAAAGAAAAAGAAATAGCATGTATATAAGGGGTGGGGCTTGTGGGTGCGTAGGGATATGGTTAAAAATGAGAATTAACTTGTGTCATATACTGGCAAAATTCCTCAATGTTGAGTGTGATTGTGAGTTGTCTATAAAACATACCAATAAAGAATTCAATTTAAAAAATTACAACTGCTGGGCGTGGTGGCTCATGCCTGTAATCCCAGCACTCGGGAGGCAGAGACAGGAGGATTGCTGAGTTTGAGGCTTGCCTGGGCTACATAGTGAGCTCAGAGCCAGCCTGAACTACAAAGCGAGACCCTGTTTCAAAAAAAAAAAAAATTACAACTAACCACTGATTTGTTTTTGTCATGAATTCTCATCATCCTATTTAAACATTTTAGCAGGGATTATATTTTGCATGTAGCCACTTTTTCCGCAGCGATTATCTATAACATGGTAGCAAACCTGTGGCTCGTGTTACTTGCTTTTTTTTAAAAAAAAAAAAAGAAAAAACTGGGCCGGAGGGTTAGCTCAGTGGTTCTGGCGCCTGCCTCGCAAGTACAAGGTCCTGAGTTCAATCCCCGGGTAACCATATACAATGCTGGGCGTGGAGACTCACGCCCACCAGCCATCAATACCACATACCACAGTGCCGGGCGTGGTGGCTCACGCCTGTCATCCCAGCACTCGGGAGGCAGAGGCAGGAGGATTGCTGAGTTGGAGGCTTGCCTGGGCTACATAGTGAGCTCAGAGCCAGCCTGAACTACAAAGCAAGACCCTGTCTCAAAAAAAGAAAAAAAGAAAAACAGAAGATGTGTTTTCTAAACTGAAACGTTGGTTTAACTGCAGTGTTGGAATAAGTGGGTTGGGGCTGCAGTGTGGGTACTCGTCTGTATGATGGCTGCGTGTGATCCAGGTCATCAGAAACTCCTGGAATCAAGGCAAGGCTGGTATCACAGGTTCCCTCTTCCTCTCCAGATGTGAGAGGCTCTTTAGAGTAGCTTCTGCAGGGCCAGCGTGATTTGGTAGGGAGCCCTGGAGAGGGAACTGGCTTTGTAATCAGATCTAATCCTCCCTCTTTGCTTCCTCATTGTTTAGCACTGTGGTCTCATGATTGTTACACAACATCTTAGATACCTGAGTTCTCATCCCTAAAGTCTGAATCATAAATACACTGTATTTTATTGCATCGTTTTGAAAGGGGGGGGGGAACTAGTTCATTCAAAGATGAAACACACCAGATACAAAGATCAATAAAAGAGGGCTTTGGTACAGGGCATATTAAGAAAATAAAAGGCAAGAAAGGTTAATTTTGCCCGTGGGAAGGACATCAAGTCATCTTCGTCTGTATCTTAAAATATTCAGCCACTGGTCACTGCATGGTCACCATCATCGCCACTGTCATTCTAACCATCCATATTGTGAGTCCTCTTCCTTCAGCAAAACCCTTCATCTCAGGTATAAATCTACATGTTCACTGAACTCGTATCCTCATGGGGTGAGGTGGATCACACTTCACAAATTGGACTTATTTATATTCCATTCAGAATCAATTTACTGTGATTAACTGTATAGTAATCTATGAGGATAATCCACTCACATCGCTTCTCTAGGACTAAGCTGGCTTTAGCATGAACTCCCCGCTCCCCCAGGCACCCTTCCGTACCAGTTTGAACTAGAAGCCCCTTTATTTGGGAGTTCTTGCAGTCTAAAATGAAGAGGAACACCTGATCACTCCAGAAGTTTGTTAATGGGTAACAAGGCTTAAATTAGTGGAATAAACATTCCACATACAGTGTATTTATTTTGAACATGGACAACCAGAGATAACTTCTACTCAGTGAACCATCAGATACATTAACAATGAATCTTAACTTATAATTATGTTAAACACTATGCCTCTTTCAATTCATTACTTTAGTATAGTTAATTCAATCAAGGATAAATCTATAGGCTTAACCAAAAATGGAAAGTGTTGTAGGTTAGTTGACAAAATTATATTATTTTCTTTACCTCAAAGAGTTCAGAAAGAGCAACATGATAACTTTGCAAGCATTACAATACCTCCATTAGCTTATGGTAATAAACATCCTCATACACATTATCAAAACTTCCTTTCATTCTGATCAAAATGAGCATGCTTCCATTTAAGAATATCCAAACTTATTTGGATGAATATTTAAGGCCAGAGAAACTGTGTCCAGAATTTACTCATTACTCACCACATGCCAGAAAAAACCATTCTTACAGATCTGACCAGTCAACTTCTTTAAAATGTATTAGATCCTTTTGGTAGCAAGTGTCAAATGGTCAAATTAATCCAGAATAGCAATTGGTATCCTTTAATGTACAGCAGTCAGTCTGTATTATACTACAGTGGCAAAGCGGAAGAGAAACTATTCAGCTTTATTAGCACGTTAGGGTAAAAAATAAAGCGAAAATCTTTTTGAGAGCTAGATGTTTAATTTCTTTAAGAAAAACAACTGTAGTTGCCATTGTACAAGAGTTACTGGGCCATAAGTAAAGGGTGCAGACCAATTTTTATTATTTTTAATTTTGAAATGCTGACATTCACTTACAGCATTAAAATCTTACCTAGAAAATAAGTATGTATTGTACACTGTTGAAAATTCACTAATGAACACGTTTAAACTATTGGCATAGCTCTGGCTTCTGAACATTATAATGGCTATGAGTCATTTTATATATAAAAATCATGGAAAAACACAAGCCAACTTTCATTTTATTTGAACTGACAGTTTATCTGACTGTAGGTATTTACTTTTCCCCTTTCTATGACATGCCTTCTGTTACATTTTTCTATTTTCATCTTATGAAAGCAGTTGTTGATGTTTAATAGCTACCCTGACCCACTTCCATTCACCAATGAATTAAAACTCTTTTCCTGAGCTACTAAAATTAGGCAAAAGTCTTTTTAAACACATGGATTTAAAAGCTACTATAATCAGCACGGGTTAACTTGGTACAAGGCTGGGTGTTGCGCATGTGATAACATATCTTTCACACAAAGTGATGAAACCAGTTATCTACTTCTTGTCTCCACTAGTAAAATAGTATTAATTAATTTCACCAAAGCCCAGAAGTCCAATTTAACCACCTTTATTCTTATGTTAATTGCTTTGAAGAAGGTGGAGCAATTGATTGAGACAGGAGCTTATTTCAGAAGCCTTTGTATCATGAGAATACTTCTGGGCACTCGTGAAAGCTGACCACTGTATAATGCCAGGGATGAACCCTTTAAAGTTCTCTTAATTGGACTCAAGTGGTGCAAAAGTCTGCAACAGTCATTTCATACAAGACTAACAGAGAAAAAAAAGGTCTGTAACGTAGGCTACACATCGGCTTTCGGGTCATCTGAAAATTCTCTGGAACTGACAGCAGCCTTAGACCACAGCGGACACTCATATTATTATTTGTTGGTTTTCTTTCCAAGTCTAGATCGCGCTTTTTGCTGTTGCCCTGCCTTGTTCATCTGAAGGATTTCCTTTCAGGTAGATGGTCTGGGGCATGAGCTAAAAAACAAATCCAAGGAGTCCCCTGACAAGGACTACTATACACTGTGAGCTTTTGCTCCACTTAACTTAGAAAGAACTACATTGTAATTAAATCTATGAGTGTTTTTATAACCTTCATCCCGATAACCAATTAATATGCAC
>PVIC010008292.1:5291-48670 GCA_004025085.1 Thryonomys swinderianus | reverse complement strand
AGTTTGCATTAAAAAAAATTGAAGGAGACAAAAATCATGTTTGATTTTGACTGTATTTTTACTATAAATAATAATTAAATGTATAGGAAATGAAAACATTGTATCTTCATCAAACAGAATCTTAATGACCTTCTTCATTTAAGTTGCAGATGATGTTAATGTACCAATGTTGACTAACTATAGTATTCTCCATCTTTTTCTGTTTTAAATTCATGTGTACAAAGCTCTTATCATACTCAGTGATATCCCAGATTTTCTTAGTTTGGTAACATTTGACATATTCTGGCAGTACTCTCTCAGTAAAGGAACCCTAATATTGTTAGGGAACACCTTTTGGAATGAGTTTGATTGACTTCATTTTAACTTAAATATTAAATGTCTATCTGATAGCATCAGCTTTTAATGTTAAAGTTTTTTTTTTTTTTTTGGAGACAGGGTCTCGCTTTGTAGTTCAGGCTGGCCCTGAGTTTACTATGTAGCCCAGACAAACTTTGAACTCAGCAATCCTCCTGCCTCTGCCTCCTGAGTGCTGGGATGACAGGCGTGAGCCACCACGCCCAGCACTGTGGTATGTGGTATTGATGGCTGGTGGGCATGAGTCATCACACCCAGCATTGTATGTGGTTACCGGGAACGAACTCAGGGCCTTGCGCTTGCGAGGCAGGTGCTGGAACCACTGAACTAAATCTCCGGCCCTTTAATGTTAATATTGCCCACTAAATGTTCTAAGAAGTGAAAGCTAAAAATGAAATATGAGTCACAGGATATGATCTCAGACTAGCTGACATGTCACGTGATAACTAAGTCTGGATGCTGGCTGAGAATCACACTGGGCCACCCTCAGTTCGCGGTGTACCTTGTTTGTTTGGCTCTGTCCACTGCCAGAAGTTCAAAAGTACTTGTGTAGTTTAAACAGGGTCTTATTAAAATTAGCATACCTCATTTTAAAAATGTTCATTTCTTTTTGCACCAAAGGAGAATGTGTTTAGAACACATATCCTGAGAGATAAAGCGGGAACATAGTATTTTGGATTTCTGTTAGGTGCTCTGCAGAGTGTAGGCTTCATGGCATTTTGTTCATTTTTCTTTGAAGGTAGCTGGATAGGCAGAAGATGAGCTATATGGTGAGTCATAAAGCTGTGACTGTAACTGCTGTAATTGTTTTGCATAAATGTGATGTAAACATTTAAAATCTGATATCTAGTTAAAATGAAAGCTCAAGCTTTGTTTTAAAAAAATAGGTGGTGTCCATCAGGATTTCTCCTTGTATGCTTAGATGCTGTTATATGTGTCTTTTAAATTATAGAAAATGATAAAAATATATCTTGTATATTTTACTAGTTTCTTAATTTATATTTCTTTGAAAAGTAGGCATAGTGAAACTCTAAAATATCCAGAAATTAGTTAACTTTTAGTAATAAGTACATGAAAATCACCACTGAATTTACACTGACTATGAGAAATCCTATTTATATCTTAAACATAAAAACACAACTAGACTTTAATGGCCTTTGGTATTCATAGTTTCAAGTTTTATCAGAAGGAAATATTCCTCAATAAAAGAATACTCTGTAATGTTCAGAATGAAATGTGACATGTCACTTTTTTTTTTTTTTTTTTTTTGAGACAGGATCTCGCTTTGTAGTTCAGGCTGGCCCTGAGCTCACTATGTAGCCCAGGCAAGCCTTGAACTCAGCAATCCTCCTGTCTCTGCTTCCCGAGTGCTAGGATTACAGGCATGCGCCATCACGCCTGGTGTGACATGTCACTTTTTAACAGAATAGGAAATTAATACAAATGAGTTAGGGAAGTAATTTGATTTAAGAAAGAATAATAAAAATGATGACCACATTTTTCAGAGCAACTGCACCAAATATTGTACTCTACAAATTAAGAAAAATTTCCTGCTGACTTTCCCCAGACTGCACTGGGACTGGTGGTGCTGCTTCCCGTTCTCTGTGTGAGAAGGGACTTTAAGGGCTTGGCTTCCTGCAGCATTTTTAGATGGTAACAGCTGGTATTCTAAGCATTCCAGTAGCAGCAAGCTTAGATTCTAATAGCTTTAGATGCTACCTAACCACTAAATGAATGGAAATAGAGAGAAAAAAAGATCAGAAACATTGCAGGGGGAAACAAAAAGAGTTTAAAAATTATTGAGAAGGCAGTAAAGGACAGTGGATAAAATATAGAAAGATCAGAACAAATAGAAATTAAAAGTAAGGCAGTAAAATTACAATTAATGTTATTTATCACAATACATTTTAATTGTAACACTTTAGAGATCAAACTAGTATACAAATAAATGTAGTGAGACAGAAAATATAAACCTAAGTAGTTGAAAATGGAAAGATTACCGGGCAGCTGCTAACCTAAAAGAGATCATAACAGAAGGATTTTAACAGGCAAAATAGACTTAAAGAAAGAGCCTTAGCAAACAAAAGAAGGCACTTAAGGGTAAAACATGTGTCTTACCAGAAAGAGAAAAGCATATAAACCATTACCCAGTAACATAGCTATAGAAAATATAAAATGAAAATTTACATTTAAAAAATGGGAGGTTAGTGAATTCACCATTGTAGTGATTTCATTATTGTATCACCAGAAATTGATTAAATCACTTCAAAAATTTTAAATTGAAGATATGAGCAACATAGGTTTCTGCTGAAGTGTAAATTGAGACAGTCATTTTGGACAGTTTTTTTTTGTATTATTTCGAGAAGAATTTAAAGTGTGCATAGTACATAACCCAGCAAGTTCAGTTGTAATTATTCTCATGGAGTGGTTGAGAAACTTTCTGTTAAGGGGCAGAAGGTAAATATTTTAGCCTTTGTTGAACATAAGATCTTGGTTGTAGTACAGTACTGAAATTTGAACTTGATATAATTTTCACTTGTCATGAAATGTTATTGTTTAGACTTACTTTTTTTAAGCATTTGAAAACATAAAGGCCATTTTTTAGCGTGAAACTATAGTAAGTGGTAAGCCGTGCTTATATATATATATAAAGCAAGTGGCTACATTATACATAATGTACTTTATTAATGAAATGATTTCTGTGTATTTTTCCTGTGTGCACAGATGTGATTGTGATTTCTGTGTATTTTTTCTGTGTGCACAGATGTTTGTGAAAATAAAAGAAATAACTAGAATAATACACATTTAACTCCTGGTGGAATAGAATGCAAGGTTCATGAGCAATAATTTTGACAGGCTCCTGCCTTTCTCCTGCTCCCCCTTGCCCACCTCTTCTTCTTTCCCTCTTCTTTCTTCTTTCTTTGATATCTTCCTGAGTTCGCTTCACTACTACACTAAGATTTGCTACTGATGCTACAAGGATCCTTCCTCACGTGTGCGGGTAGCAGGTCACGTAAACTTTTAGAAAACCTGCCTTCAGCTTCTACCAGCAGGAGGCTCCTTGGGAAGCTCCGCAGGTGAGAACCAGGACTTGGTTTACTGGATGACTTGGGAGCTCCCCTTGGCCTCATGCCGCAGCTGCCCATAAATAAGTGCATTTCAACCACTGGGCCTCAATTCTTGAGACAGTGGTTGTCTGCGGGCTGTCTGACCGCTTGCTCGGGTCACACCCCTTCCAGGGCTCCACCTCCCTGTGCTCTTCGGGAAGGGTGAGAGGCCAGCTCCGGGTCTGACCTCACTGTAGCGTTATAGAATAGAACCTTTTTGTAAGTCACAGATGACCTTACATATGTGTATATGACCTGTAGATAATTTTTGCAGTGTTATTTCAGAAGTGCTTGGATAGCATAGAGGAAAGAGACATTTTAGGGCCACGAGCATCTATGAAAGAAAGAAAAGGACACAAAAGCAAAAGGAATTGAACAGGCTAATTTCATAAACTACATAATTTGCCAGCTGCACTTTATGCAGATTTGGACAGTATTTTATCATATTTTCATTTGAAATTGTAGTGTAACTGGATTTAAAGTCCTTTTGCAGAGTAAGCAAATTCCTTTTTTTTTTGTCTTCTACAAAAGCACTTTTAGAAATAGTAAAGCAAGTGTTACAAAGCTTTTTCCATGCTGACATTATTCCCTTATTAAATTATTTTAAAAGGCTTTCTTAGTGAGGGACCTTGGAATGAGGTAAAAGAAAAAAAGCCTATAAGGAGTGTCTTTAAAAGGCCTCAAAATAAACAATAGGATAACTGTGAGAACTTTGTCAGTAGGCATAAAACTTTCAGGTTTCTATGGCATGACAGCGACATGTATTTTGAAATTAGCATTTGTGGCTTTCTCTGTGGTATGTTGTAAGCAGTGAGCAGGAAGTGCTTGTCACAGAAGGTAACAACCTTTGGAAAACGCTACTTTGGAGGTAATGGAAGACATCTTGCAAGGAGCAGGGTGGTGAAGGGGCTACCCTTGGAGCATGAGTGGCAACAGGAAAGAAGAAAACAACTGAAGATAAACCCAGTAAGGAAATAAGGTAATATTTAAAAAATATAAACTATTCCACCACCACCGGCATCACAACAGGATTAAAGAAACTGCAGTTCAGTATAGCCACAGAAGAGGGCGCTCTTGAACTGAGAAACCCAGTAAGTCGCTCCCTCCCTTCTTCCCCATCCGGAGATAAATTGCCATTGCCAGTTCTGAAAAAAGTGTGAATAATCCTCAAGAGGAAAAGAAGTCTCTCCAGATACAAAGCTACCCTAAGAATAAAACAGAGAAATGAAGCTAACATTTTCCTACTATACAGACACAAAGAATGAGTAAAAAGAAAGCAAAGATATAAAAATAAAAAACAGAGGAAAACAGCAGTCAGAAATAAATAACCTCTGTTGAACAAACTGTTGCATTATGAAAAGACACCATGAGTCAGGCCTTTAAAATTGCCAGTTTGAAGAGACAAAGCAACAGGAAGATGTGTGAAGTAGACTTCACAGATGACTAAACTCTGGAAAGTTATCAACCAGGAAAAAAGAAAGAAAAAAAAGAAAAGGAAGAAAGAAAGAGAAAATAAAGAAAAAGAAGAAAGGAACAAAAAAAGAGAAAAGGAAGGAAGGAAAGGACAAATCATGTCAGGAGTGAAAACTTAAATTGCAAAGTACCCAAGGGAAGATAGATATTACCAAAAGTTCATCTAGAGACAGAGAATAGAATGAAAGAGCCCAGAAAATGACACTGAAATAAGAGAGATAAAAAGGATCAGAGAAAAAAAATGACACAGAAGATCCATTGTATCTAATTTAATGTTTGAACTGAAAAATGAACAGAAATAATACTTAAATTTATAATCAAAGCTTGTTGGAAATAAAATATCTACATTTCCATATAGAAAGGACTTCTGTTTCCTGTGTATCTGGGAGAATTGATCTAGAATAACCAACTCTTACGATGTATCCTATTAAGTTCTTAAAATAAAAATGGAGATAAGGCTATGTGAGTGTCTAAGTTAAAAAAATAGTAATAATTGTCAAAAATAATACATATTAAAATTGAATAAATGGAAAAAACATCAAATTGGTGTTATGGTTTCTGAGAATAGCATATAAAACAAGATAAAAATATTTTCAAGAAATAAAAAGCAATTATTTTAATTAATGGTAAAATATTTAATAAGTGAAAGGTTCTATGTTCATGATGTACAAGTTTACCAGTTAATTGGACTGTATGTGACTTTGAAAAAGTATTGAAGTTGGGGCCGGAGATTTGGCTCAGTGGTTCCCGTAACTGCCTCGCAAGCGCAATAGTCCTGAATTCGATCCCCAGTAACCACATTCAATGCTGGGTGTGGTGACTCACGCCCACCAGCAATCAATACCACATACCACAGTGCTGGGCATGGTGGCTCACGCCTGTCATTCCAGCGCTCAGGAGGCAGAGACAGGAGGATTGCTGAGTTTGAGGCTTGCCTGGGCTACATAGTGAGCTCAGGGCCAGGCTGAACCCTGTCTTAAAAAAAAAAAAAAAGTGTTGCAGTTTATGAAGAAAAGTTTTAGTCATAGCTGTGGCTGGTAAATGCTGAAATGTCTAGATACATTCTGTGATAACTGCAGCTTACTTTTAGTGGTTCCACTGTATGAATTCGACATAGTGTTTAGAGCTGTTCATAAGTTTCTTGACATTTAAAAAAAGTTATTTAAAAATCACCAAATTTCAAGTATTTTTGTATAGCTAAAGAAATATTTTTATATTGTTTGAGAAGCATTTTGCAAGTAAAATGCATTCCATCCTCTACATAAGTAATTTTAGATTTTTGCGCTAAGTGGTGACTTTTTCATCTTTCTGTATATTTTGAGAGATAATGTCAGTGATGTGGTTGTTACCCAGTTTTTCAGCAGAGTTGTAGTAAGATCGCAGATGCATGGACAAGAATCGGAGTGACAGTGTTAGACTCACTGATCACTGACTTCCTCCTGCCACAGGCTGCAGTAGGAAAATTCACAAACAGAAATCAATGGATTTTACTGAAGCATTTCCTTTTGAGGAAAGAAAAGATTTTAGTTGAGATACTGTTAATTTGTGATTTATAATACTTACATATTATTGAAAGGGCCTTTTCTGATATACAATGTATTAAAAAATTTTTGCCCACTCTATAGGTATTGCTTTGTTTTTTACTTTCTTGATTGTGTTCTTTGAAATACAAGGGTTTTATAATTTAGTTTTTCTTTTGTTGTCATCTACAAGTTTTTTATACATGAAAATGTGGACAGACTTTTAAAATAGATATTGTGAAATACTTAAAAGCAAAGGTTTGGTTTTTGATCAGTGAAAGTATTAATCAGTGGTAAAATATGCACCTGCATTAATTTTCTAGGGGTTGCTATGGCGAAGTATCACAGACTGGGTGGTGGAAGCAGCAGGTACTGTTCCCCACTGTCTGGAAGCCTGAGAGAGCGGGATTGGCTTCTCCTCTCCTTCGTCTCCTGGGCCTGTCATTTCATGGCTGCTTCCCTTGTGTCCTCAGGAGGCCTTTGTTATGTCTTGTGTCCTAACTTCTTCCAAGAGCAGCAGTCATATTTGATGAGGGCCAGCCCCAAGACCTCACTCGACCTTAATTCATTCTTTACAGAGTCAGTGTAGGAATAGTGTGGTCACTTTCTGAGATACTGGAGGGTAGGGTTTCAAAGGGTGACTTTGGGCCTGTGGGGCAGGGGCACAATTCAGCTTATAATATATAAAGAGCGCACCACTTACAGTTTTAGCCACGGGGAGGTTCCCTGACATTACATCCGTTTCTGCATGTAACTGTCGTCACCATCCATAGCCATCTCTGGAACTATTTCCATTTTGTAACATGAAACTCCACCCCTGCAGTAGGCTATTGCCGCCGCCGCCTCCCTGCTCCTCTCATCCACTGCTCTATTTTCTGTCCCTATAAATGATATTTGGAGACAGTTTTCCTCATCATTTTAAGAATGTTTAAAGTTTCCCTCAAATTATTTTTGTGCCAATCCTGCAATAAATAAACAGGTTTTCACCTAAATTACAGATTCTTGAAGCTCTTTCTTCATATACAGCATTTTGCTTTTACTTATGTAGCTGCCCTGTTCTTAGGACAGACTCCAAAGTTCCCATCAGATTCTTTAACTGTAGCTCTTATTCTTATTCTCTTTATTTTTCTTATTCCTTAATTTTCTTATTCTCTTTATTTTTTATTCTTTACTTATTCTCTTAATCTTATTCTCTTTATTTTAAAGATAACTTTAAGTTGAGAGTTCAATCCAATTTTAACCTAATACGTAATTTATAGATGAAAAGTAGAAGTTTAAATATGCTTGGGTTCATTTCTTGAAATCTAATGTTTATCATTTCTATAAGGATCAATTGAAAAACTATGTCAAATTTTTTTTATCTGGGAAGATTTTTAAAACTTTATTTTATACTTTACTATCTTGTATTGGGTAAGGGTTATGCCAATTTTACATCTCATTTTAAATGTAGGTCTTAAAGGAAATATTTTCTATATAAATCACTTTTGAGAGCTGTTTTTTTTTTTTTTGCTTTTTGAGACAGGGTCTCGCTTTGTAGTTCAGGCTGGCCCTGAGCTCACTATGGTGCCCAGGCAAGCCGCCGCAAACTCAGCAATCGTCTTGTCTCTGCCTCCCGAGTGCTGGGATTACAGGCGTGAGCCACCACGTCTGGCACTGTGGTATGCGGTGTTGATTGTTGGTGGGCGTGTCTCCACGCCCAGCATTATATGTGGTTACCGGGGATTGAACTCAGGACCTTGCGCTTGCTAGGCAGGCGCCGGAACCACTGAGCTAACCCTCCGGCCCTTGAGAGCTGTTTTTTATTTTTACTCATCTGTTCATTCAGTACACATTTAATGAGTATCATATGATAAACACTGGGTGTATGAAGAAGAGTAAAACGTGGGTTTTTTTATCTTTAAGGGTAAGAGCAACATACCTAGGTGATTATAGAGAAATTAATCCATGTAAAAGAAGAGCAAAGGGAGAGAGTTGGTGCTTGGTTCAGACAGAAGCCATAACATGGCAGAAGAGAGTCCTGGAGGCACAAGACACCCTGGGGGGGGGGGGAGAAGGGGGAGAGGTGCTGCTGGCAGTGGGGGTGGGGTGGCAGGTAGTTGGGTGTGGCCCAGACCAGGGTCCATAGAGGTAGAGATGAAGCTTCGTGTGCTTGAAGCCTGACTTGGAAGGGCTGTGATAGCCCCTCTCCCATGACTAGAGAACTCTTGAAACATTTGTAATTCTCAGAATAGAATACAAGAAGGAAAAACATTAGGTGATGTTAGATAATGTTATTACATAGTAATTAAATGTGGTCTGAATATATTCACATTTAAAACTTCTCATTGATGTTTTTTTCAGATTGTTGGTAAGTACTGGTTATCTTTTAAAAATACATTGAAAATATATATCAATATATTTCAAGTTTGCTTTATTTAAATATTTTACATATTTCAATGTAGTATTTTTCTTAGCTTCATTTTTTTTTTTTTTTTTTTTGAGACAGGGTCTCGCTTTGTAGTTCAGACTGTTCCTGAGCTCACTATGTAGCCCAGGCAAGCCTCGAACTCAGCAATCCTCCTGTCTCTGCCTCCCGAGTGCTGGGATTACAGGCGTGAGCCACCACGCCCGGCCTTAACTTCATTTTTTAAATTCCTTTTTTTTTTTTTTTTCTTTCAGTTATAAGGATGACCAGATGGTTGAGGAATTGACAGAACCTCTGAAATACGCCGAACAACTTCCTGTAGCCTGGATAATACACCAGGTTTGCTTTCCATTTTATTCTTTTGAAAGAAACAAAATTGTTAATCTCTGAAAAATAATTGCTTTTGTTAGGTTTTTCAAAATCAATGTGCTGTAGCTGAAAGGCATTTCAGGTTGTCTGTCCCTATTTGGGCTACACCTATTATGCTGAAAGTCTCATTCACTGCACAATACTAAATGCTACTTGCCATACAACACTATAGTTCTTACTTATGTAAAACACAGGATAATCAGAATTATCTTTTGTGTATTACTCTAAAAACTTAATTTTAGAAAACTCGCTTTGAACCATTATATATGGTACTTGTTAGTGACAAGGACAAAGCTGAAAATATATCCGTTGGTGTAATTTTTTGGAGTGAAGTAGTTTTGCCCTACTTCTTCCATCCTATCCCATTATGAATCCCTGGGAAGTGTACTTGTAAATGTTATGTGGGCAGTTTGTTCATTTCCAACTAGAATGACTTGCCATCCCTGTACATAATGATAATCTTAGAAAAGGCAGTGTTGTAAGTATTTCAGCTTGGACTTTGTACAGTAATTTTGACAGCATATAACCTCTACCCTTCTGGGCCAGAGTCTAATCATATTAAATGGTCTATTGACTAGAGCTGTAGCCTTTAAACCTAGCAGATGTTTTCAAGTCCTTATAGATTATAGGAAATATTTGAAGCCTTTCATGTCAGAATTTCTCAGAATTATTATGAACTATAATTATTTGATTCTTTATGTATATCCTTTCAATCAAAAGAATTTTTAGCAGTGATGGGTTAACAAGATGTGCCAGTTCAAGGTTATTAAAAGAAGCAGGCTTTTACTTTGAAATGTTGGCTATTTGGATCATTTCATTGATATTAAAATTCTGTGAGAGTTTACCAAAAACTGGCCAGAAATTTACCCCTATGGGAAGCTCATCTGTGCTTGGTCATCAGGTCCAGTTTGTGTGTCAGGAATTCCCTCGTGTTGTTGGAGCTTAAATGACCTAACAGTCTGCAAATGTCACGTTTAAAATTCTGTCTTCATGCCTGACTCTCAGCATAAATGAATTAAACAGCAGGGCAGGCAGCAAGTCAATATGTTCTTAACAGTAAGGGTGAGTAATGAAACAGTTTGTGGTTTGTTTGGAATAGGTAAATAGAATCTGCCCTGAATAGTACACCTAGAATAGAATCTGAAAGAGGAAACAAGAATTAACCTTTAAGATGGTTGACCAGACGAAATGTCAGGAGTATTTTCATGGCATGAATGAACTAATAAACTATCTGGCTGATGTAACAGCTGTGTTTTGCAGTGGTACACCGTGAATTCAGAAGTGACAATTTATGACCCTGGTTAAAATTTTAAATTGTATATTTTTTAGCAATTTGAAACTATTAATTTTAATATTGAATTATAAACATAACTGAATTCTTCAGTACCTGACTTTATATAATTTAACTCTTTAAAAAGTGTGTATGGTATGAATTTATATTATTTTCACTGAATAAAATTAATTCCTTTGTCAAGGAAGGAGCAGTCAGGAAAGATCACTGTGTTTGTGGTGGTTTTGTTTTGTTTCTGGCACTGGGGTTTGAACTCAGTACCTTGCAATTGAGAGGCAGATGCAGTGCCACTGAGCCAGATCCCCAGCCCAGGAAAGGTCTCTGTTATGGGTAGAGTCTTTTCCTGTTGTTATTGCCTCGTTTTTTGTTTTTTGTTTTTTTTCTTTGCCAGTATTATAGGCTAGGCATGGTTACCATTGAGCCACCCAAGAGGTCTTTAAGAAACAGAAGTTATGTTACTAGTAGTTCACTAATAAGTGATTATTTGGAAGGCAGCTATGCTAACCACTATACCACCAACGCTATAAGTGATTATTTGAAAGCAACTATTCTCTGAGAGAATAATAATAATGTGCTAACTGGGTTCAGCTAATTCCACAAAAGCTTTTTAATCTTTATGTGAATTATAATGATACTATGGTATGTAATTAGCTTTCACCTGCTACTATTTTTGTGAGAAATAATTTGTATCATACTCATATTCATGCCTATTTAAAGCATGCACTATCTTTGAATCACTTATTTATTTACCTATATTCTATCTCCTATTTTTTATTTTTCTGACATTCTTGTTTTTCTTTTTCTTTTTTTTTTTTTTGATGTTCCTTTCAGCATCTTACCTTGTGCCATATTTGTATAAGTCTGAATGGATGCATAAATGTTTTTTATAGGGCCTGGGAAACAAGAGGTCTGTCTGTCTCTCTCCACTCTACCACCCAGGGGTCAGAAGCCAAGGGTTATTACCGTAGCACAATTTAGATGTTGTTACTGTTGTGCAAGGAATAGAGGCTCCTGAGGAGCAGGAACAGAGGCTGTAATAGGAAGAACAGCTTGAAAAGGAGAGAGTAATAAGCCTCAGTCTTGAGTACTCATTTCCGGTACAGGCTGCTTACCCTGCTTTCTATAGTCAGGGACTAGTTGGGGTTCTTATAGTTACCTTGTGTCCTGCCCAAGAATCACTGTTCTAGTGATCTGAACAAATAGAGTACATTTCAAACCTCAGAGACTCAAGTTATAACTAATAAAAAATGTTTATAAGACAATCTGCTGGGATATCTAAATAGAAAATAAATAAAATTAATAGAGCCTTTATGTCTGCAGTAAACAAACAGAAATGGGAAGGAGATAAATATTCTGTCACAACAATGAAAAGAACTGTGAACTAATTACAATTCCATTTAACAAATAAATCAAAGGACCTGCAGTATGAACTATGAAAATGTACTGTGTTTCAAAACTTGTAAGACATATCAACTGCTTGATTCTGGAGAGGAAGAAACAATATCATGAAAATATAAATTCTCTCAAATTAGCCATTTTAATTATAATGGAAAGAATTTTTTTAACATTAGGAAAATTGACTATGTGATTTATATGGAAGAATGTCAAGTTTATCAAATAAATTATGTAAAAGAGTCACTTGCTTTACTAGATATCAAGATATTATCCAAAAGCAGTTAGAATCAGGTGAATGTGGCATAGATAAAAGAATAGACAAATGGGGGCCGGAGATTTACCTCAGTGGTTCGGCAGCTGCCTTGCCAAGTGCAAGGTCCTGATTTCAGTCTCCGGTAACCACATACAATGTTGGGCGTGGTGACTCATGCCCACCAGCGATCAATGCCACATACCACAATGCTGGATGTGGTGGCTCACGCCTGTAATCCCAGCACTCGGGAGGTAGAGACAGGAGGACTGCTTAGTTCGAGGCTTGCCTGGGCTACATAGTGAGCTCAGGGCCAGCCTGAACTACAAAGCAAGACCCTGTCTCAAAAAAAAAAAAAAGATAAATGGATTGATGGCAGAGTGGATTTGAAATGTTATTAAGTTTTAATTCACAGTAATAATTGCACTTCAGAGGCACAATGATCCTTGATATACATATGTGTGTTAAAATTAAAAATAAAGGTTACATGATATATTTAACTAGACTGCATATGATACATTGAGATTTTTTATATTCTAATTATATTTTAAGAGCATCAAATAAAGTCTACTAAATTAATTTTAGTACTACTAAATTTACCTATTGCTCAAAAGGCATTAGAATTGAGAATCCAGAAAAAAGGACTTTTGATAACTTAGTATGTGCTTGATTTCAGTACAAAGGCAGCTAATTCTACTTCATACTTCATTTTGTATGTAATGTAAAATACATAAGTCAGTAAATAAATCTTTGAAGAGCATTTGGGCTACTGCTTAAGTAATCTGAAAGTAGGGAAGAACTTTTTAATGAACACAAAAATGTAGAAAATATACTATAAAAATGGAATGTGTTACATGACACAGGAACCCACAAGTTAGAAGACAAGTGTGAAAATCCAGACAAATCTGTTTATAAAGGAGATAAGATAATAAAGGAGATAAGTAAAATCATTAATATCTGTAATACACAAAGAATTCTTGGAGTTTTATAAAAGGCAAAACTTCCCAAAGAAAAAAATAAACAACAGCCACAAAACCTCACCTGAATGGGAAGAAAAGACAAAAGAGATGAAAAGCAATTAAAAAAAAATGAAAATGTTCAGGGAGTTGAAGAACCTCAAAGTCAGTAAAGCACACATTAAAATTTCAGTGAAATTTTTTCTTGCACATCAAACTGGCATTATTAAAATCCTATTTTGAAACTTAGTTTGGCAGTTCCTATTAACATTTAAGATGGAATTATCATATGACCCAGTGATTCCAATACAGGTTTCTATGCAAGAGATATGAAAACACACATTCAGTGAAAAACAAGTATTCATTCCAGTGTTTTAAAAAAAATTTTAATTCTTTATTGGTACAATTTATATACATCTCACAATCACACATAACATTGGGGAATTTGTACCAATATATGACACAGTCAATTCTCATTTTTACCCATATCCCCACCCACTCACACCTCCCCACCCGCTATATACATGCTCTTTTATTTTCTTTCAGAATCATATTTATTCCTTCCCCTCATTACATTCCCACACCAAATTTCCTTTGGAAACTTCCCATTCTACAAAAACTGTCATACTTTCTAGAGCTCCTTTGTATCTACAGGTGCTCATGTGAAAGAAAAGATCCGATATTTGCCCATCTGTGATCTGTTTATTTCACTTATTAGTGTGTCCTCTAGGTGTATCCATTTGCACATAAATGAATCAGTCTTGTCATTCTTTATGGCAGAATAATACTCCATTTTATAAAAAAAAAACATCTTCTTTATCCACGCTCCAGTTGATGGACATTTGGGTTGTTTCCAAGACTGAGCTATCACGAACTGAGCTGCTATGAACAAGGGTGAACATCTGTCTTTCCAATGTGATTTTTAAAATTCCTTTGGGTATATTCCTAGCAGGGGTATAGCAGGGTCAAATGGGACCCCTAGTCCTCATTTTCTGAGAAATCTCCACACAGATCTCCACAATGGTTGTGCAAGTCTACAATCCCACCAACAGTGGAGAAGGGTTCCTTTCTCCCCAGAGCCTCGCCAGCATTTACTGTTGGTTGATTTTGTAATTGCAGCCATTCTTTGTGCAGTGAGATGAAATCTCAGTGTTGTTTTCATCTGCATCTCTCAAATGACCAGTGATGTTGAACATTTCTTCATATGCTTCTTAGCTGCTTTGACTTCTGCCTCTGAGAAGTGTGTGTTCATTTCAGATGCCCATTTTTGAATTGGGTCTTTAAACTTGGGTAGGCTGATCTGTTTAAGTTCTTTATATATTGTAGATGATAGCCCTTTGTCTGATAAACAGCTAGTAAAGATTTTTTCCCATGTTGTTGATTGTCTTTTAGCAGTGCCAGTGACTTCTTTTGCTGTGCAAAAGCTTTTCAGTAGGATGAGATCCCATTTGTTGATTATTTCTGCTGGTTCTTGTGCTATAGAGGTTTTATTCATAAAGTCTCTGCCTAAGCCAATGTCTCAAGAGTTTTGCCTAACCTGTTTTCCAGCAGGCTTATTGTTTTTGTTTTAATGTTTAAGTCTCATATCCATTGTGAATTTAGTTTTGTGCATGGTGAAAGAGATGGGTCTAGCTTTAGTTTTTGGCAGATTAAAGCCCAGTTTCTCCAGCACCATTTGTTAAATGGGCTGTCTTTCCTCCTTTGAAGGTTTGGTAGTGTTGCTGGATACAAGGTCAGTGCTCAAAAATCAACAGCCCTTGTCTACACAAACAACAGAGTCACTGAAAGAGAAATTGGGGAATCAGTCCCTTTCACCGTAGCACCCAGAAAAATGAAATACCTAGGAATCAACCTAACAAAGGAAGTGAAAGACCTCTACTCTGAAAACTATAGGACTCTGAAAAATGAGATAGAAAAGGAGATCAGAAAGTGGAAAGACATCCCTTGTTCCTGGGTAGGGAGAAGCAACATCGTCAAAATGGCTATACTTCCACAACTACTATACAGATTCAATGCAATTCCAATTGAAATTCCAATGCTTTACTTCACAGAGCTAGAGAAAATAATACAAAAATTCATCTAGAATCACAAGAAACTAGAATAGCAAAAGCAATTCTAAGCAACCACGACATGGCAGGGGGTATTACAGTCCCCAATTTAAAACTACTATAAAGCCACTGTGATAAAAACTGCATGGTACTGGCAAAGTAACAGACCTGAGGACCAGTGGAATAGATTAGAAGATGCAGAAACAACCCCGGATACACTAAGCCACCTTATCTTTGACAAAGGAGCCAAACACCCTCCATGTTTTTTTTTTTTTTTTTTTTTTTGAGACAGGGTCTCACCTTGTAGTTCAGGCTGACCCTGAGCTCACTATGTAGCCCAGGCAAGCCTCAAACTCATCAATCTTCCTGCTTCTGCCTCCCAAGTGCTAGGATTACAGGCTTGAGCCATTAAGCCTGGTATTTGTAGTATGTGGTACTGATTGCTGTTGGGTGTCAGCCACCATGCCCAGTATTGTTGTATGTGGTTACCGGGGATCAAACCAGGGACCTTGTGCTTGTGAGGCAGGCACTGGAACCACTGAACTAAATCTCCAGCCCACTCCAGTGTTTTTTTTTTTTTTTTTTCTCCTTGAGACAGGGTCTTGCTTTGTAGTTCAGGCTGGCCCTGAGCTGCTCGCTATGTAGCCCAGGCAAGCCTCGAACTCAGCAATCCTCCTGCCTCTGCCTCCTGAGTGTTGGGATTACAGGTGTGAGCTACCACGCCTGGCTCCAGTGTTATTTTTAACAGCTGGAAAGTGGAAACAGCCAAGTGTTCACTGACTTGTAAGTGGACAACTAAGATGTAGTATATCCACATAATGGGATATTATTCAGCAATAAAAAAGAATGAAGTACAGTTGCATAGCATCACGTGGATGAACCTTATACTTACTGTCCAACAAGATATCTCTCCAGTGAAAGGAGCCAATCACAGAAATCCCCATATTGTATGTTTCCATTTACATCAACTTTCCAAGACAGCTGAATCCATGGCAACAGAAAGTGGGTTAGTGGTTGGCTGGTGTGGGATGATGTGGGAAGGGTACTCCATGCTAAGGGAAGGGTTTCTTTTTTAGAGTGATCAAAATGTTTTGAACTTAAGTGGTGATTGTTGTGTAGTTCTGGCATTCTGAAATCACTGAATTGTATACTTTAAAAGGTTGCATTTTATGGTATGTTATTATATCTCAATAAAGATTTTAAAAATGAAGTTCACCTATTTCTGAGAGAGATGCTAGAACATACTCTATACATTGTTGATGGGACTAGGAGCTTTTCCTGTCTTTCTCCAAGTCTATTTGGTGATGTTTCTTCTCATTTACTATATACCAGACTTCAGTGCAGTGGTTCCATTCACAGGACTGTGATCCATACCTGTAACGTATAAACAAAAGTGTCAATATATGAGATCTCAGAGTAGTGATATTTATACCAGCTTTTCTGTGGCCAAAACAAACTAGAAACTATGAAAGCTTTTCAGTTTAGGTGATGTAGTGTATATGATTTCCACAAGCCACAATTCAATTGGACGAATTATGTATTTTTGTCTTTTTTAATAATGGGATTGATTTTCATATCAAAGAACCCTTTTGTCCCTGCTTATGCCTAATGAACGAAAATTTAAATGAGTCGCTCCTAGGTAAAGTCACTCACCCACAGGCTTCTCTCTCTTTCACTCCTTTCTAGAATCAGAGTCATAGCGCGTGAAAGTATGTGTTTCTCATGGCTTTATGGTGCAGAGGGATTCAGAGTGCTCCCCACTGAGCCAGACTGTTACAGTTCATGCTTCTGCACTGTCCTCTCTGCTCACAAACACTGCTCCACCTGTCCCTTCCTGGGACATAGTTGCAGGGCTGTGATAGAGGAAGAGAGTGCAGCAGTATTGGGAGAGACCAGCTCCTATTTTTTTTTTTTTGTCATTCTTTTTCTGTCCTCCCTCTTTTATCTTCTCTTTCACTTTTCTTTGTCTGTCACATTACCTTCTGTTTCATTCCTGTCACTACCGTGTTATAAATTCTAACCAAAAGTCAGTGATTTCTGTTAAAAAGTTAAATATAGTATCTGATGCATGGTAGATACTGGATAAGCATGGCAACTATTGATTGTTGAATTTAGACATCTTCCAAAGTGAGAAGTAAAGAGAGTTAAGGAATCTATAAAGGTCACCAGAGAACTTGGTGGCAAACCTGGACCCGCATCTATGAAGGGACCTTTCATAGCAGGCACCAGAGGTGTTTATTAAATATGTCTGAGAAGGTAGGCAACTTGTGGCGCTCCTTGTATTAACAACTTAGGCAATCTAGTAATACTACAACAGAATAAAGGCACAAATCGTAGGAAGTATAAGTTGTAATAACTTACATAGGGAGCATTACTATATACTAATCTCTTTAAAAATTTATTTAGCTTATTAGGACCTTGACTATAGGACTTAGAAACATGCATACAAGAAAACAGTTTGGTTACCTTTTCTTGCTTATGTTGATAATTTCTCATTAAAGATGATTTTTTCCCCCACAAAATTAATTAGGAAGTGAGGTCTGGAAATACCTCATTGAGACAAATATTTGGAGATGCAGTTGATTTTTCAATATAAGTAAAATATATTTACAGATGCAAGTTTGAAAATTAAATCACTTTTTGCTCAAATTTTGAGTTAAGATTTAAAGTGAATATAATAAGACATTTTTTATAGAAAGTTGGTCTGTTTATTTTGTAAGAAGAAGCATTGGTAAATGGATTGGACAAAACTGTTTAGTGCAGCTAGTAGACTGATTTCACTTTAATTCTCAAAGAAAAGGTTGATTAGCACTATGTAAAGTTTATTGGATTACAAAATGACAATGATTTAAAAATAATATGTCTTTTAAAAAGGTTGTATATAGTTAACAATATATATTAGTCTTAAATATAGATGCTAAACTTTCTTCAGAGTGAAATGTAATGTCCTAAGAACTAAAAATGTCATGAATTAGATTATGTGTGTGTAGTTTAGTTTTTGTTTTTATTTTTTTGTCTTTAGTCCTGTCTGGCCTGGATGTCTTTTTTATTTGTTTGTTTGTTTTGCAAGACAAGGTATTGCTGTGCAGGTGAGGGCTATTCTTGAATTCACTATGTAGCCTAGGCTGGGCTTGAACTTGAAGTGATGATTCTCCTGCCTCATCTTCCCAAGTGTTGGGATTACAGGTGTGCCATACCACACTGGAAAGTCAGGCATGTCTTTTAATAATTGTTTAAAAAAAATTTTGCATCAAGGATCATTTTTATTATCATTGACAGATATTAAAATTTAGGCTACTACTTTTTAGATGCAGAGGATGAGATCTTATGAGCAGTATATATGTAACTAGGCTAGATAACGTGGATGGCCTGGAAACCTTAATATGTATATGTTGGTGACTGCACAGATCAGTGAGGAAATAGGATTACCCAATACACTATTTGTTGGTGGAAAGATACTATACGTTTTCCTGCTCTATAACAGTTGGAAAAAATGAATTCTATTTTAATTATAGATTATACCAAAATGATTCAACATCCAACAGCAGAAATTTGCAGTTTAATGGTGAAGTTCCAGTCTGTTCACCCACTTGTGGGCCTGAAGGTTGAAAAGTACTGCTAATTTAGGATGAGCTTGTGCTCACTGTTCTTAATGGCTTCTTAATTGTGAAGATACAAGGGTTGTCAGACTTTGGGGACAGGTATTCATTATGAAAGACAAAGATCAGAAGATGCAAATTGGAAAGGGAACTTAGCAAACACAACATCAGGAACAGAAAACATCATCATCGATAATAATGATAGAAAGAAATGAGAAAGTATTAGGAAACAGGATGCCATACAGAATGGGAACATTTAGAACACAAACAGAAGCTCTTGGAAATTGAAACTATGAATACAAAGAGCAATTTCAGTAGAAGGGTTTGAAGGCAATGTGAGGAAAACCCACCAAGGGGAGAATAAAAGGGCAAACAGGAAATTGGGAATAAATGCTGGGTTTCCCCAGTTCTCCATGTTTCTCCCTCTACATTTTTGTGAACAGAGGTACTGACAGCATTTTGTTCTGTATCATCTTGTTTGTGTAGTGAACACCTTTTGAGCTTTGTTTGCTATCCAGTAAATACAATAATGCCTTTCTCTAGACCAAAGGTTAGATAGGTTCATTTAGGCTTTCGTAAAAGATTTAAACTTCTTGGTCTTGGACCTTGTCTGTTACATGAACCCACAGTATGCGTATTATCTGCCTGGGCCACCATGACATACATAGTGGGACTTGGGCAAAGGGGAACTGTGCACACATGAAGCTCATGCTGCTGTGAGTGATAAAGTCCATGAATCTCATGCTTTTACCAGTGTCCTTGAAATTGTGCTCTAAGTAAGGAAAAACTGTAGGCCCTTCACAGTTTTAAACAATAACTGATGAAATCCAAGAACTGACTTAAAAGAAGGAAAAGGAAAAGGAGAAAATATGTTAAAGAAATAACACAAGAAAACTTTTCCAGAACTCAGTGTTTCTGAGTTGAATGCTCAAGGTAATGAATAAACTTGAATGAATATATCCGATACCAAGGAACATAAATTTGAAATTTTAGAACAGTAAATTGTTTTACATTATAAAATCTCTCAGAATGAAAAAAAAAGTCCACAGAAGAGCAAGATTCATAATGTCACTAGACTTCTCAATAGTAAAACTTTAAACAAAGAAGTAAGGGAGTGATATCTTTTTATGTGAGAAAATAATTACCAATTTGAGATTCTATTATTTATCAAATTATCCTGCAAGTATCATGATACAGGAAAATATATTCCTACTCTCACCATTTTTTTTTTTTTTTTGAGACAGGGTCTCGCTTTGCAGTTCAGGCTGGCCCTGAGCTCACTCTGTAGCCCAGGCAAGCCTCCAACTCAGCAATCCTCCTGTCTCTGCCTCCTGAGTGCTGGGATTACAGGCGTGAGCCACCACACCCGGCACTGTGGTGTGTGTTATTGATTGCTGGTGGGCGTGAGTCACCACGCCCAGCATTGTATATGGTTACTGGAATCAAATTCAGGACCTTGCACCTGTGAGGCAGGTGCCAGAACCACTGAGCTAAACCTCTGGCCCACTACTCTCAGCATTTTTAACTACTCATCCTTTTTGAAGAAGTTACTGGAGAGTCAACATTGAATGAAAGAATAAACCAAAACCTGAAAATATATTGTCTAAGAATCAAGGGATTGCCCATGAAAGGGAGATCCTAGTAAAAATCTTAGGCAGCTGTGTAGAAGTTTAGGTTAAAAATGTAAATTGAAGCTGCACAGTGGAGGATTCTGAATGGTAATAAATTATCATATATGTCTAAACGTGCAAAGAGAAATGGTACTTAAGTAAATTTAGTTACAGCCACATAGAAAAGCCATAGAAAAGCCAACAGGCAAATGAAGCTAACTATTAACTTTAAGAGGAAAAGTTATATAAAAGAAATATATTAGCAGTAATTTTGTGGCTCAGCTCAATACTCTGTGTAGCAGGAACCTGGAAAAAAAACAGTGGTAGCTATTCTATTTTTAGGCAAAGTGGATTTCAAGCAAAGACTAATTATGAGAGACAAAGTCACTATGTCTTTGTAAAGGGAACAGTCAAAGAAGAGAGAACAATCGTGGGTATATGTGTGCCACATACTAGGGCATCCACCTATATAAAACAAATATTAAGAGACATGAAAAAATCAAATAAGGATTAATATAATTATAGTAGGGGAACCTTAATACCCCACTGTTAGAAATAGATCAACTAGACAAAAACCATCACAGTGAAATACTAGAACTGAACCAAATATTTGAACAGATGGACTTGGTAGATGTCTGTAGAGTGTTCCACCCCACAACATCAGAATGTCCATTCTTCATTGCTACTCCTGGTTCATTTTCCAGAACAGACCACGTGCAGCTTATAGAAAATGATTAAGTAAATGCAAAGGATTGAAATTATCCCATGCATATTACCAGACCATAGTGCAGTGAAACTGGAAATAAATGGCAAAAGAAACCCCAAGAACCTCATAAATACATGGAAATTAAATAACTCTTGAACAACCAATGTGTCACAAATGGAATTAAAGAAGAAATTAGTTTCTACAAAGATCTGTTTTTTAATACATCTCTTCACTTCATAGTATACGTGATAATGGTGCATTCTCATTTATTTATGTAAGCAGCACACATGACTCTAGAGCCTGAATTATGCCAGATGTAGTACTTGGAGAGAACTGCTGGAGTTTTTTCTTGCATGGACTTGTTTCATCTTTCTCTGTGACTCCTTTGGGGTTTAGAGATATGTCTAGAATAACTAATTAATGTAATATCCTGGTGCATTGTTGTCTTTCTCTGGGATACCGTGTTGGTATTTGGGTGGGTTATGCACTGTGGTATGTGTGTCATCCCTGGTCTTTTCAAACTCCAGTTGCAGTAGTACTGCTTAGTTATTTCAACACTAAAAACTGCCCTCGACTTTGCTGATCTCCTCCCCTGCCATAGGGAGCAGTACCACTTCATGTTGAGGACTCTTGCAGATACTTATTCGCAGTGTGCCCATAGAATTTTTCTTTCTTTTTTTTTTGATATCAGGGATTGAACTCAGGACCTTGCATTTATGAGGCAGATGAGCCACCACTGAACTAAATCCCCAGCCCAAGGAGTTTTTATTTGTATAATCCTATAATTGTGATATTTCAAAATACCTATCACTGATGTCTGCTCACACTTTTCTATATTCTGATGTATTGTCTTGAGCTCTGCAATTTTAGCTTTTGTTGTTATAAGACCTGAATTGGGGTAATTAGTTTAGGTTCTGTCTTTGTGAATGATTATTCATGTTTTTATTGCTATAGCTATTTTGACATTTTAATGTTTTTTGATATCAGTAATGCCTGTCCTATTATAGTTACACTTTACTAAGAGTTGACTTAAATGTCTCTCAGGTAGAAACTCTCTGACACATTCTTTTAAAAATATGCCTATTGAATTATCGATATCTGGAAGCACATCAAAATGGTATTGAATCTATATCACACTGCCTAAAGATTTAGATTGCTTTAAAATCTTTAGAGCTTTCCCTTAACCATAGCAACTTTAAAACTGAAATGTAGTGAAAAGTAATATACTGCTCATTTATTTTCATTCAAGTTATAAGGCAAGTAATGAAAATTACACTATTTGAAGACCATGTGCTGTTCTTTTAATATCAACTTTGATATGTTCTTAAACTAATATAAGTTAACCTCGGCTTTCATATTATAACTTATGACAGTCTCTTCCAAAAATGTCACTTGTCAGAGAATAAATGAAAGCTATTTGAGAATAGCAATCAAAATTACAATAATGGTATTTCATCAATTTTATTATGTTTGGAAATTTTTGGTTCATGGGTAAATTTATCATCATATCATTTTCTGATATATTAAATTTTACATTAAAAGTGAAAAATGGGAGCATTACTAGTTATGTTTTTCACACAAAAACAGATTCTTGTTTCCACAAAATTTGTAAAGATTTTTAAGGAGAAGAGTTGACTCTGATGAGCAGGCAATGAAATGGGCATGCTCCCTCTCCCTGTCTCCCTGTCTCCCTCTCTACCTCTCTTCCTCTTTCCCCTTCTCTGCCTTCCTTTTTCCTGCTCCTCTGCCTTTCACAATATTAGTGTTCAGTTGATTTAGAATCCCCTTTTACTGTGTCCTTATATGCCTCTAAGTCCCTCTGTTCTTTGCATTTTTGCTGCACTACAAGTACCAAGTATGATTCATGGTTCATCATTATCACCACACCATGGAGAGGTGACTGGCACCAGGAATGAAGAAGTTAACCCTCCCAGTTTACACATGAGTAAGCAGAAGTTCAGAATGGTTTAAGTAATTTACCTGAAGCTTTCCTCTTATAAGTGGCAAAAGCATCATTGGAATCCAGTTCTGTTTTATTTGAGTCAGTCTTCCTGGCTACCATTGTTATGTCCTCTTTTAAAGGAACTTTGTCCTCAGAAATTTAATGAACGAGTTATCAACAGGGTAATGCTTTATCTAGTTCATTGAAATCACATTTTGGAAGAACTAAGTATCCACAGATTTAGTTCGTGTTCTTCAGCTGATGAGTATTCAGGTGTTTGGTGACTGGCCCAAAGAGATTCACTGCTTCATATGTTCCTACTCCCTTTCTCTGTCCCCAGCTGAACTTGGTTCCTCAGTACAGTATTAAGACAGGAGAGCTCGGAGGAGCCATGAACACAAAAAGGGATAAGGAAAGATACTAAGGAATCTCTCTGCTTATCTAAAATTTTACTTGAAATATCTAAAGTTGTGAGAAAAATGAGTGTCAGGGAACCTTACTTAGACCTTAGACACTTGAGAATTAGCTACACACAACTAAAACAATCAGTAATTAAAGACAATTACACAAACACATTTCTTTTACAAATCAAAGTAATTTAGTCTATCACATTTAGAAAGCAAATATCCCTAATGAATATTAGATATTTGACCCTTGCTACTTTGAATATTAAGATACCTGGCTGTAATTAACTTTTCTCCTTTTGTGTTACAGCCTCATTATCTTAGTTACTAAGAATTGTGTAGTTATCTTTCAGAATGCCTTTGGTGGTTCTTCATAAAGTATGTTAGAATTTTTTCTCTCTTTTAAAATATTCTTATAGTCAAGACATTAAAATAAATGGTTTTCATTTTATTAGATACCATGGTAGAATCATAAAGCAGCTCTGAATTGAGTTTTATCTTTTAAAATTTATCGTAATCTTATAAATATGTCAAACAGGAATTATGTTTTCTTTTTCTGTACTTAATTATAACAAACTGTGCTTCTATTGGAAATGTATTAACTTAGAGTGGAATAATTGGGCTTGGTAACATGTTAGTTAAAGTGGAAAGAAAGGAAAAATATATTATTTTTATCAATTGGCTTTCATTGTTACATGGCCATTGCAATGAACTTGACCTTAGTCAAACTCAGGTATTCAGCAAAAATCATACTAGGCACAAAGGAAAAAGGAAAATGAAGTGAGAATGATTCTCTCTCTCCCCATATACATATAATTCATATATATGCAGTACATATATATATTATATATATACGTATATAATATATATATTACATATGTATATAGTACAGTTTTCTTCAGCTTCATGCTTTATACTTGATGGTAATTAAAATCTAAATAGTGTAAATGGGAGTTATTTAATCTGTTACCTAAATTGACCTGAAATCACTTTAATGTGTTTCCCAGTAAGAATTGAGGTTATCGTTCATTTTAGAATTGGTAATTGCATATCAGAAAATCCCTGTTTCATTTTAACCAATATCACTAGTTACTGATTTTTAACATTCAGGATTAAGTTTCATTTCATTTTACCAATTGTATGTGATGGTTAATTTGTGTATTTCTGTTAGCTCTACAGAAACATAGATTTTTCTTAAAAGGTTGTTTTACTTTATTCACTCTTATATATTTATTAGTGTCTAATCAGTATATTTAATTTTAAGTTTCATTTATTGTTTTAATTAGTCAGTTCTATATTCAAGGCTGTTGATACTTGTGAAAGCAGTTCAATGTCCATGTTACATTATTTTGATTAAGAAGTTTCTAGTTTAAAAACTGCCAGCAGACATCTTGTGATATAATTAAACATGGCAAACTTCAGGTAGTGTTATTCACTGTGAACATTGCTCGAGAGAGATGTCAAAATACTACATGGTATGTTAGGTAATAAGTAAAAGTTTTTTCCTTCTGTTCAATAGCTATCTGTTAAAACTAAAATTGTGAAAAATACAATATGGTAGAATTCAGCACTCTACATTTCAGCAGTTAACTTTTTAGAATTTTTAGGCCTCATAATTTACTTTTTTCCTGGCACATCTTAGTTGGCTCTGTGTGACTGTGGTAAAGAAATAGCTGGAATATTCCATAAGCCTTACCTTACTACCTTCAAGAAATATAGAAATGGGTGATTTAAGAGCATTTTGTCAATTAAACTATGAGGAAGACAGGAGGAATCATTGTAAGTAGAGCAGAAAAAATAAAAGATTTGTTTTTATTGTAAAAATATACTAAACATTTTTATAATGACTTCCATAAAAAATGAGATTTTGTCAAACTTTAGTTTATTTTAAAAGGAATTTAGTCTATTCTTTTTTTGATGAAGGTAGATAAAGCACCAAAATTAATTTGACTAAAATTAAATTGTTTCTCCCATGAGTGAGTTTAGTTTAAGAGGAAAGCTTATTGGTTCAGTTTCTTGGAGACTGTATCTCCAGAGATGTAGGCTTAGACTTGCACACCTGAAAACACGAGGGTGATTCTCTTAGGAAACCCATATTACCGAAGTTTTAAAAATTCTATCTAAAAACAACAAGTTAGAATTTGACTTTGTTGAAACAGGAAAGTAGCAGAGGTTTTGGATTTTTCAGGTGGAGTGAATTGTGATAAGTAATTGAAATTTATTTATTTATTTTTTTGTTTGTTTTTTGAGACAGGGTCTCACTTTGCAGTTCAGGCTGGCCCTGAACTCACTCTATAGTCCAGGCAAGCCCCGAACTCAGTAATTCTCCTGTCTCTGCCTCCCGAGTGCTGGGATTACAGGCATAAGCCACCATGCCCGGCCTTGTGGTATGTGGTATTGATTGCTGGTGGGCGTGATTCACCACGCCTAGCATTCTATGTGGTTACCAGGAATTGAACTCAGGACCTTGTGCTTGTGAGGCAGGCACCGGAACCACTGAGCTAAACCTCCGGCCCTGATACTTATTTTATACTATGAGAACCACATTTCCATGTGGGTTAAAATCATAAATAACTTTATAGTATGCAAATCACTTTTCTAGAATCGTATTTCAATCTTAGAAGATTCTCTAGGCTTTTAAAAACTCCATCCTATCCTGGAGTCTCTTAGATTGAATCCCATGGAAGGTTGTCACCAGATGAGCACATCTCTAAACTGCAGAGAATCCTGTCCTGACCCTTACAGCAGCCCGGTCTTTCTATGGGCTGCTTTGTTGGGAAATTCTGTCTTATATTTTAATTGGAAACAGTCTTCTTATACTACCTACCCCTTCATTTTAGTTCTGGCAACATAAAACAATCCAGCCCTGCTTCTATCTGCCAGTCATCTTCAGATATTTGAAAAGTTACTATTCATCTTAGCATTTATAATTCCTGTGGAATCTAGTTCTTCATAGCTGGATGTATAACTTAATTAAAAACACTTAAAATACGAGATTTTATTATATGGGTGAACAATGGGTTGTTTTTCTTGCTAAACAGATCCCTTTATTTCAAACTCAAATTGTTTTAAACGTTTTAAAAATAATATTTTTAACTAATGAGTTCTCCCTGTTAGATTTCCAAAATAGTTTGTATTGCTTGCTAGAATTAAGTTTTTCTTAAATCCTGAAACTCAGAGCATAAGCTCATAAATTTTCATTGAAAAATGATATTTGCATTTGAATATTGTATTTTATTTTCATGAGCAAAAATAATATGTAAAAATAAGACAGAGTACTTGCCTTACTGTATTCAAGGCTTGTGAGACCTTGGCAAGGTTAAAAAGTATCATAGATCAAAATATAGTATTAATAAATTATAGTATAAGGTATAAATCAAATATCACCCAGTGGAGAAGAAATTAATTTTTAGTGGGATATTAGAACACATTTCACTTGAAGATAACATTTGAGATAGGACTTAGAAATAACTAGATATGAAAGAGAAGGGAGAATTAGACTGGAGACTTTTATTCTTGAAATGTAAAGTGAGAGGTTGGGAATTTAGCTCAGTGGTTCCAGTGCCTGCTTTGTAAGCTCAAGGTCCCTAGTTTCTTCTCTGGTTTGAAAAAAAGGTGAGTATCATAACTTTTAGGGTTATTGCACCCAAGAAACAGGCATCAGACATAGTTTTCTGCCCTGTTATTGTATTGTTTATTCACCCAAGTTTGAAACATTACTTGGTCAGTTAACTTCCCCTTGCTCCGTGACTGACTCAGTGATGGAAGGCCATCTTCCCTTGCAGTTTCTGTGGGCCAGGGGACAAGGCTAACCTGGTCCTCCGCCCAGAGCGCCACCCACAACTGCAGCCTCTCCTGTGGTCCCGGGACTCACCGTCTTCCCAGCTCTTAATAGCGTGTGTGGTCATGGCACTGAGGTCCTCAGCTCTGGAGGTTGTCTGGTGTTCCCTGGCATGGTCCTTGCAACAGCATATATTAGAGCTGCCCCCGTCCATACTTTCTTTTAAAGTCAACCCCTTCCTTCCCACCTGCTCCCCAATTGCAGCCCTGCTGACCTTTCTTTTAATTAGCTAAAAGTCAACTGATTAGAGACCTTAATTACTTCCTCAGCGTCTCTTCTTTTTGACTCTGTAATGCAGCCTCCTCATGGGTTTTCTGTTTCATCATATTCGTATCCAAACTCAATGAGTGAGTATTCTGTAGGGCATGTACATCAGAGAGAGGGAATCTTGGAGGTTATCACAGGATTCCACCAACCAGAGTTTGACTTAGACTATTACTGTTGTCTGAAGAATACAGATTAATTTTATTTTAAAATTATTTTTGGGTCAGGGATTTAGCTTTGTGGCACCGCACCTGCCTGACAAGTACAAGGTCCTAGTTCAATTGCTGGTACAAAAAATATTTTTAAAAAACAACTTTCTGTGTGTGTGTGTGTGCGCGTGTGCACACACGCACACGCGCCATAGTCTCATTATATATGTTGGTCTTGAATTTGTTATGTATTCCAGGGTCTCCTTAAGCTCCTGGTAGTCCTCCTGCCTCAGCGTCCCAAGTGCTGAGATTATAGGCATGTCCCACCATACCTTGCAAATTACTTTTATATACAAGGCATAGAATGGAAATACTAATAAATATCACTCATTAATTACTTGAAAATTGTTATTTTCTGACATAACTTTAGTAGATTGTTTTGTAAATTTTTTCTTAGAAGTGAACTGCTCATTAAAGTTTAAGGAAAAAAATCTCATTGAAATTTTGCACTCGCTTACTAATGAATGTCTACACATTTAGAATTTTTCCTTTTTACATAATCTGAATACTTAGCTCTGTGCTCTCTCAAGTATTTTGAAGTTTTACAGTAATGTTCTCCTAGCAACATGAAAGGGGACTCAGTACCACTCACCTCGGAAGTGCAGTGTTGCTTAGCTACCTGCCGTTTTGATTTGAAGTCTGAAAGCATTTCAGTGATAGGTAGCCCTCAAGCTTTTAAGTGTTTGCTTCTGACACACCACAGTATTCTGTGTATGCTTTTCACCTTTGTATTGTAGCCATTATTATGAAAGGTTAAAAAAGAGGAGGAGATTTAGTAGCAGTCAGCAGAGTACCTTAACCACATAAAATCAGTCATTTTCTAAAAGCTTTAATGGATACAAATGAAATTATAACATATACTTTCATATGAACTTGCCTCAAATACAGCTGTAGTGCAAAATGCAATAATTATATCAATCTGTCACTTGATTGTAAGTAAAGCCATTGTAGAATGTTTAAAATGTTATATATAGTTGTTTTTAAAATAGCAATATTGTTAAATCAAAATGGCAGCAAAATCATTAAACACATTCTGAAAAAGCACTTTATTATGTTGCTGTCATGCTATTCATGTTACTTTTGTTAAAGAAGCGTCTCAAATGGTAATAGTGTTATTGTTGCCACGAACCTCCCAATTTAGAAAAGAACATGTGAAGTCTCTTCTAGGTAGATTTTTAGTAAAATTTTTCCTGTATACCTTCTCTCTTTCCCTAAAAACAGTTAAGAAGTATCATAATATATGTATGTTTTTCAGAAACCTAGATAAATATAAAGAGGTTAAAGCCCACTTCTAATCCACTTCTAATCCCTCAGAGAAACACTAAGATGTGTGTATTTTCTTTTTTAAAATATTTTTATAGAAATGCAGATCATATTTCACATTTAATTTGCATCTTGTTTTTTCCTTATTTTATAGGATAAGCACCTTTCCAAATTGTTAAAATTGTTTGAAATCACTTCTGAGGAATGTTTAATATGTGGATGGATAGTATTTCTCATATTATTGTTTTTATATTAATCTCTTTTTTTACTGTGTATATAATGCCAAAACAAAAATCTTTGTGTGGAACCTTTGCCAGCATTTGCATATTCTGTAATGTAGCTCTGAGGAGTATTAGTGATTCTAGGAGTAAGAAGAAATGGACAATTTAGATCTCTGAGCAAAGATTATTTTTCTGAAATGTCAACTACCCTAAATCACTACTTTAATTATAAAGAGCAGAAATAATGTAGTTTGATTAAGAATGTTAAAACTTTCAAATGTGAATTAACCACGTATAATTTTTGTGAAAATTTTATTTTCCTGTCCCATCCATTGATAAAGCCTTGTGTCTTGTTGAATGGGGAAATTTCAGTGTACTAAGTTTACCTCCTTTTCTTTCACATTTTCCCATTTATTTGCCTTGTAATTTGATTCATATCTTTTGTGAAGTATGTCTTTCAAAACTTATTTTAAAAATCTAGCTTTTCTTTGCTTTTATTTATTGAGTTTAGGCTTACAAATCTCTTTACTATGTATATTCTCCTACATTTGGTCTCTTTTTTCATATGTGCTCACATTTAATTATAAATTACATAAGGTATATTTTGGTTTTTATATTGAATAGGAAACAAAACAAAATATCATTTTGCCCATTGATTTGTGATAATTTTTTGAACATACAAAAATTATATGTACCTTCCAGGGGTGTGTGCCTCCTTTCCCATTCCATTCCATTTTATTCCTCTTTCTGTTCTTGCATCAAACCACATTATTTTTTAACCTTACTTTTCATATTATTCTTCACTACTTATTCCTTCTTGTAGATAGTTTACCTGAAATTTCATGCTTTAAGGATTCATAGTTGTTACATCTTTATTTCTGTTGTAAATGGTATTTTTAAAAATTTTCAGACTAAATTTCACTGATATAATTTATTTACCTCAAATTTGAGGTCTTTGTTTTCAGTAATCATTACAGTTGATTTTATCAGGTTTATAGATTCTGTTGATATCAAATTATAATATATGCAAATAATGAATGCATGCTTTTCTTCCCAAGAGATGTCTGGATTGACCAGAAGTTGTAGAGTGGTATTGACTGATAATGTTAATAGTAGGCATTTCTTTTGGTCATAGAAAAGCTAGTCAGGTAAAGAAAAACTATAATCAGTTTTCTTTGAAAACTAAAGTCATGATTGAAAACAAATCATTCTTAATTATCCAAGACTGTATTAACTGCTTTGCAGATTTATTACAGATAAATTGCATAAAGATCTTTGGAGACGGCTCTTTGTACAGAATGGGCAACATTGGATCATACTAGTTGGTAACTTTAAACCAAAGGGAACCATACTTTATTTTTTAAAACTTATTTTTATTAATGAATCTTTCTAAAATTGTCTTTTGGTAGCTTATTACATCTTATTCAGATGAATCTTCTCTGCACTGTCAAGTTGTAATTTTTTCATGTTTGGGGTGCTTTTCCTCATAGAACTCACCTTGGTTTTGCTTTCTTTGGACACTTAGTATTTGCCAGTAGGGTGTAGGGAGGCTTCTCACTGCCCACGTGGCATGAGTGTCCTCTCTCATCTAGGTCAGGTCACTGTTCTTCTGACCCAGTGGAGGACAGGTGCCCTCAAACTTAGTATTGGTGAATGAAGCTAGGGTCATATGCTGCTTCCTACTTGTGCCTGGTTTGAGGGCACTTTAAAAAAAAAGAAAACCGTATTTCTTAACATGCACTACCTGTAAATTGGCCCTGTGTTTCTGTAGAGCTTTCATGTAGATATTGTATCTTCTAGGATGCAGTGAGCCATCTTCAGTGCCCCTGACCTCTGCCGTGTCTTTTACTGGGGTCATATTTAGGTGGAAGTCTGAAGAAGGCGGTCCCCAGAGAGGCTGCAGTGAGTTACCTGACTCCAGCTGCCTCACCCATCTCCCCTTCTCCTGTTTCAGCAACGTTTCTTAAAGCACAGGCAGGAGAAGGGCCTCTTTCTCAGCAGTAGAATTATTGTGGATCCCAGAGCAAAGCAGTCATTTGCATGGTATGTAATAGAAAACTGGAACTACAGTACAGGGTTTTAGACCTTGTTTCTAGAACTTTCAGATTGTGAACTTATGTGAGGTTTCTCATCAGAGAGGAACTTAATTTTGGTACAGTATGCTGTTGTCTTTTTCTGGACTGTTGTGAGAAATGTGGAAAGACTGCAATAGAGAGTTCTATTTAGATGTCTTCTTAAACTGAGCCCAAATGACATGTAATTAATGCATTTTCCACTTTTATTAATCAAAAGGATGTAATGAATATACAAGAAAAACTGTAGCAGCTGAAAATAGAAGTTTTTGAAATGCTAAGATCTGCTGCCTCTTTGGCTTGTGTAATATTGTTACAGTAGGAATAAACATACCATTCTATCATAATCTTTATAAGTACATATATTTCTCAGTCCTCCATTATCATTGTCAAACTCTACTCTTGGGAAGCCACAGTTTACCTTTCTCTCTGGTCCTCTCTTGGGCACTGGTGGTCTGCACAGGAGCTCAGGGACCAGAAGGAGGACTCACAGCTCTCCAGGCAGCATAGAGTAACAGACCACAGGGCTAACTGTTGATTCTTTGAAGAAATGATAGTTTCATTCAAAGATGCTATTTTTTCTTTTATTGTTTTATCTCTGTTAGACATTTCTGGCTGTGAGTTTAAGATCTAATGGTAAAATTACAACCTCAGGGAATCCATCTCCTTGGAAAGTAACTAAAATTTCTGCAGCTGCAGAAGTACAATTTGCTATTCACTACTTGATTAATATTTTTATAATCTCATGATAGCATTTAAATGATGTTCACCCTTTTTCTTTAAACATGATTTGATTTATATACCTCCTGAACTCTTTTAGCACTGAAGCTCATTAATTTGGTTTATGGAACAATTGTCTAGAACCTGCTCTCAGTTAAGAGTTTACCTTATAGTTGTGTGTGTGTGTGTGTGTGTGTGTGTGTGTGTATTTTCATATCTCATGTAACTCAGAGACTTCTAGTTAGGGAAAATCAAAATCTCATCTCCCTATCTAAGCTCTTAAACTGAGCTCCCTGGGAACATCTATAAGCTGTTGTATAATGTTGCACTGTTTCTACTAATAATGTACAATAGTAGTCTTTTTTCAGTTCATGGAAAAGTAATTTTTGGTCTTTTTCAGCCTTTTCACTTGTCAGTTGTTTGACTAGTAAAAACTAGAGCAAAAAAAGTAGGTAATAGTCATGTTTAGTTAATGTGCTTATTTTTTCTTTGGAACATAGTTATATTTACATTACCTAATGTAACTGTGCCTTATGTTAATTCTTCTAAGTTTTCTACTAAAATAAGATTAGCTGCAATGTTATGCAAAAAGCATGGTGACATCCAAGAACCTGCTATTTGAATGGTTTGAGAACTGTTGTACCTAAGTATTTTGTAAAGTACAAGAGTGCAAAATCTTTGGTCACCCTCACCACATATATAACCAGAGGACTGCAGACTTTTGACTGGAAAGAAACAAGGAAAACTTAGTTCATTGGTTTTTTTTTGAGACAGGGTCTCACTTTGTAGTTCAGGCTGGCCCTGAGCTCACTATGTAGCTCAGGCAAGCTTTGAACTCAGCAATCCTCCTGCCTCTGCCTCCTGAGTGCTGGGATTACAGGTGTAAGCCACCACGCCCGGCATTGTGGTATGTGGTATTGATTGCTGGTGGGCGTGAGTCTCCACGCCCAGCATTGTATGTGGTTACCGGGGATCGAACTCAGGACCTTGCGCTTGCGAGGCAGGCACCGGAACCACTGAGCTAACCCTCTGGCCCGAGTTCATTATTTTTGAATAATATTTTGTGGTATTTTCTGGACAGTGTGATAGAAGGTGGGCCTGGGCAGGGGCATGAAGATGGTGTATGACTTCTGGAAGCCGTACTGTCAGTTCCATTCAGGGTGTGCTTTTGATTAAAAGCCTCCAAAACTCTCTAGCATTGGATCCAAATTATAATTTCTCTCTGTTAAGTTTGACAAGTTAATTTTGAGTGGATGAAATTTGATTCCTGTACTGTAACCATTACAGTCTTGGCTAGTGATTCAATAAGTAGACCCATAAAGCCGTCACAGTCAGGAGCCTGCAGTTACAGTGACAGTTTAACTGGGGAGGACTCACTGGATGAAGAAGCACACAGGACCCCATGGCTGGGTTTGACGAGGTGGGTATTTTTAAAAGTCATGAGTAGATGAGTTAGACCACGAGTCATGTGGGTGAGGGATGGTTGGCTGGAGCAGGCCCCTCGGAGGAAAGAGAATGTGAGCGGAAGCTGATCTTCATCCGGAGCAGTGCACTGTGTGGGGGTGGGCCCTGTTTGAGTCTTTATTATTGTTCTCACTCCACTGGGGTTGGCTAAATTTACTCCCCCTTAGAAAATAACCAGTGAAATTTCTCTCTTCCATCAGTATTTGCTTTACCCATTGCTGAATTATTTGCCTGTTGTTAATTGACCATGTTTTCATGTTTTGCAGAAACCAAAGCTGAAAGACTGGCACCCTCCGGGGGGCTTCATCCTGGGGCTGTGGGCACTGATCATCATGGTGTTTTTTAAAACATATGGAATCAAGCATATGAAGTTCATTTTTTAGACTTGAGGATGTCTGAAGAATATGTGGAACATTTTAACCTTGGATAAAAATTTATGTTTTGTGTTTTTACAAATACATTGCTCTCATATAAACTGGAAAAAAGTATAAGGAAATTGAATTTTAATAAACTTTTGAGTTTATACCTCAAAAATAATTGTTAATGCAAGTTCTTGTTGGCAACTAAATATATTTTTGGTTTTTATTTTGTGCCATAAAAGAATGGAATGAAGAGACCTAAAAATATAGTGAGTGGTTATTTTGAAAAACAAGTTTCCGTTTATCCTCTTTTCATTTACAAAAGAAAAACTTGTGAAAACAATAAATTCTTTCTGAAAGAGCTAATTCCTGTTGGTAATTTTGCATATATCCTCCCAATACTTTATCTATGTGCATATTTTTCTGAAAATGGAGATCATTTAGAGTATAGCATTTTATGACCTTTCTTTTCATTTTACATTACCAACTTTTTCCCTCTCCTGGATACTGCAGAATATCCATTGCATGAATATATAATTTGTTTGAAAGTCTTCTGTGTTTGACCACGTACTTTGTTTTCAATGTTTTCTTTTAGTTCATTCTCTAACATACTTTTATATTCTGTCAGTCACCAATGGAATTCTGCAGTCTTAAGTATGAATAAAGATAAAAAATTGTTTCTTAATTTATGATACCAATAGTTCAGAGGACTTTATTTGCTGTCAGTTTATCTGGGATATGTTAGGCCACTGAGGCTTCCTCATATTGACAGCTTAAAGAAACCTACAGTTTTATTATTTCCAACCATTCTGTGATCCACTAGAACTGATCACTTCCCCTTTAATTTTCACCTCAAGAGTGAGAGCCAGTAAGGACTTTATCATGTTCTGTTTAAGACATATCTTGTCCGTGACTGCACCTATGCTTTCCCTGAGGATGGCCCCGTGAAGCAGTGACCTGCGTGGCGCTGCCGTGGGGCAGTAAGCGTGGTCTTGGTCTTTGGTAACCTGCAAGCGCTTGCATTCCTGTCGTGGAGTTTTTAGCTGATCAACCATCTTCATGTCTTTCTTATGACTGGACACAGTATCGAGATTGTTCTTTGTGATCAGTCCACATACTGTTTCTTTTTGGATGTTTATGTTTAAATTAGGGAAATGCCTTCTTATTCAGCAGGACATCTTTCAGAGGACATCTTTGTGTATTTTCCCCCAAACTTATGTGTCCATCTTTTTTTAACGCAAAGATCTGCTTTATAATTATAGGTAACATTAAGAAGTTAACCCTCTACAATAAAGTCTTTTAAAGTTACTATTCCTTAGGATTCATCACTTAGAACAATGTCCCTTAGTTACAAGCAGAAGTGTCATACTTCCATAGGCAAAGGGTTGATGTGTATTATCTCCAAATGATCCAGAGGGTTTTGGTCACCTCTAAGTCTTCATTTTCATTTAATCTTTTTATTGGTGCACAATGTAGATGAAGAGGAAAATTTATCTCATACATATAAAGGAGGTAAAATTTGAGTAGCTTACAAGGTAGCACTGAGAGACAAAGAAGTTTGACCCTGTCACCTTCCAGACACTTGCACAAGGTGATGCACATGATGGTGGGGTGGAGCTAGTTAGAGCGGCAGAGCAATTATGATTGTTCCTGAGCCAAAGTAATTTAGTTTGAGTATAATGAAACACATCCTGACGGCAAAGACTGCTGCAAAGTAAAAAGATTCCTCTTCTGAGGTTGTGGAAGGTCCTCTTCTTAGTTAAAACCAAACTGGGAGAAGTAATACTGGATATAATATGTGGGATTAATTTTGCCTAGACAGAGTTTAAAAGGACAATTATTTTTTCCCTTTCACTATTGAATTTTCAGAATACAGTTAAAGCAGAGAACTCAAAATATGTTAAAGTTTAGCTTGTAACCATAATCTTTTTTATAGAAAGTACATTCTCCCTCAGTAATAAATAAATCTTCTGCATGTGTAGATGGGTATATTTAGAAAATCTTTTAAGTAGAATTAAATGGCCCAGACTTATGATGATAATATGAAAGTACATTAAAAATATATCCTACTTGAGTCACAAGCGGCCGCACAGTGAAAAAGCATTTTCATCTTGTTTTCTCGCCCAGTGATGTGGTCAGAGGGAGGTGAGGTAACGTTATAACCTAATATTCTGGAAATTGTGAATATAAGATGACATTGTCTTTTGTCTGCCTACGGAAACACTAGGGGGGGAGTTAATGTGAGTTCCTCGCCCGTTGCACTTACTTACCTTTTAAAACTACTTGATGTGACTCTTGTTCTGCTTGGTGTTCTCCTCCCCTGGTGTCCTGTGGGGAGAAAAGGGACCGAGAGCAGTGGGTCCTGGCAGGTGCTTGCGACGCCGCACGGAGGCCAGGGAGTGATGTCACCATCCTGCAAAGGCCGCCGGGGTGCGGGGAAGAAGCCAAATGATGTGGATTTCAAAATTATGAAAGACATATCTTTGCAGCTTATGAAAAGAGAAATAGATTTTGGATGCAAAACTGGTTGAGTCAGATCGGAAAAATTGGAATAAAGTGAAAAAAATAATGCATGCATTTATGGTTTCCATTCTTATGTGTTCTCAGGTAGTCGAAAGTGATGACTCCCATAACAAGCATAACTCAGGTTGTTTCTGCTTACTGAGTATTTTCTCCGTGGTGTACGTTGATAGCATTTCTTCCATTATGTATGTTATGGGACAGAGTTACAGCTGCTGTGGGAATCATCTGCAATTTTGACTTATGAATCTTTACAACAAATGTTGCATGAACATAGAAACTTTTTCAGTTGACTTTACCAAAATTAAGCCCATTGTAGCAGATATTTGAACTTGTGAAAGGAACATTTTATGCACATACCATGAGGAATAGTTATGAAATGATGAGAGCAGTGTCCATTTTTGCTGTTAGTGTCAGCCTTGTTATGTCATTGCTACATTTCAAACCCAAAGCACTTATCTCAAATCACGTAGTGCCCAGGATTGTGATTCTGCGGCTGCCTGCCCTCTGTACTTGGGCACCAGCCTAACCAGGAAAGTCTTTCAGTCAGGAGACTTTGCACACTATTGGTAACCAGGTTTTGTTTTTGTCATTTGCTGCAAAAATTTGACTGTTTTAGAAAAGTGCTATAAAATATTTTGTCTAACTGTATGGATCATAGAATAATGAGATTGATACAAATCAAGGTATAAGCCAGAAACTGGTAATTATAGTTTTACTTACTCCATGGGCAGGTGGTTCTATCATTCTTTTGTTTGTTTTGAGAGAGGGTCTCAGTTTGTAGTTCAGTCTGCCCTGAACTCACTGTGTAGCCCAGGCAAGCCTCAAACAGCAATCCTCCTGCCTCTGGCCCCTGAGTGCTGGGATGACAGGCACGAGCCAACACACCCGGCATTGTAGTGTGTGGTACTGGTCATGCGCAGCATTGTGATATGTGCTACTGAGGATCGAACTTGGGAACTTGAGCTGGCAAGGCAGATGCCAGAACCACTGAGCTAAGTCTGTGGCTGTGTCACTTTTATTTTATCAGTGTTGCTTGCTATCTCGGTGACTTGATAGGACTTCCCCATTTTCCTGAGACGCACCCTGTCCTGTGGTTGGCCACCCAGGAATGATCTTCTGAAGATGTAAGGGCCAGCTCTGGTTAAATCAGAATTTTAGTGACAACTCATGAGCAATAGAGGACACTTTATCAGCAGTCGTTCAGATCTGAGGTGAACAGCATACCTACCACACAGTATTGCCTGTATAGTAAAGATCAGTGCCTTGTTCGTTGCTGAACAGGATCTAGTTGTCTTGTTTTTAATCTCCATTCAGCTCGGGCTGCTTACTCTTCAAAGAATGTCAGCTTTCGTCAGACATGGCGTGTACACCTGGAGTTCCACAGCCCGGAAAGCTGCAATGGGAGTGTCCCTTAGGCAGCATAATGAGAACTGCCTAAAAAGAGAAAATGAACATTAGGTGGATAACAGGTTTTATTCCATACCCTTTTAACCCTACCCAACAATTCCAGTCCCCAGACTCTTGCCTCTTTTCTGTTTCTCTCGTTTTCCCTGTTTTAGGTAGAATGAGCTTTTCCTAGTTTTCCCTCAGTCTTAGTTTTGTAATGTCTTGTCTCTCCATGTTGTAAACACATTTGGCATATTTTTAATGGATTCTATCTTCTCTCCAAGGTCTTAACATGAGGACAGTAATCCTGGATTTTAGGGCAGTGTACATTGCCTTTCCAATATAAGATGGATTCAATCCTCAGTACTACAAAAACAAAGAGAAATTCTAACAGCTAAAAAGGCAGGACAATGAGGACTCACCCTTCTAAACAGAGTTTATATCTCAGCCAGAAACAGAATTAACCAAATGAGCTCCTGGCCAGTGGGGAGGGAAATAATAGGTGGAGCTATCAGCTATGATCCTGAATCAGCTACTGAAATGAGGACTGTGGTAGCTTTGGATGTCTCCTTTGTCTGTTATATACTTACCTGTGTATGCTATTTTTATTTTTTATTTTTGTGACACTGGGAATTGAACTCAGGACCTTGTGACTACAAGGCAGGTATACCATGGAGCTAAATCCCCAGCCACTGTTACTATATCTTTATGATACACGAATAATATACTCATTAGAGAATTGGTATCTGTTGCATACACATTGCATCTTGGTCCTGCTCATGTCTCTTTCCCTCTCCCTTTCATTCCCTCCATCCACAGATCCCCTTCTCATCTTCACGAAGTCTATCTCCCTGTTTCCTATCACTCAACTTTTATTTTGCTCTTTACATTATTTATACTTTTATTTATACTTTACTTACACTTTATCTTATTTACACAAGAGAGATGATGTGATTTAACCTTCTGTGCTTCATTTATTTCACTTAACATTACTGACTTAAGGTGCAACCCTTTTCCTACAGATGATTCTGGTTCCTCCTCTGTGGCAGAGTAGTACTCTACGTATATAAAGACATTTTCTTTATTCATTCATCTGTTAGTGAGCACATACACACTGCTCCCAGGATTTAGCTGCCATGAGTTGTGCTGCTATGAACATGGATTTACATCACTGTAGTATGATGTGTTTAACTCTCTGGGGAAGAGGATTATCTGGGAAAATGGAACCTGTGCTTTTAGTTTTTGAGGAATTTCCCTTCTTATTTCCATCATGGGTGTACTAGCTCACACTCTCACTATAGTGTAGAAGTATTCTATTTTCCTCACATCCTCACCAGAACTTCTTTTAAAAAAATTCTTCATGACAGCCATTCTTTCTGGGGTAAGATGAAATCTCAGCATTGATTTGATTTGCACTTCTCTAGGGCAAAAGGTAGAATACTTTCTTCATTTACTTACTGCCCTTTTGTGAAGGGCCTGTTTACTTCAGTTGCTTGTTTTTTGACTGGATTATTATTTGGGGGGTTACATTTTTTGAGTTCTTTACATATTCTAGAAATTCATCCGCTATTCAAGTAATAGCCAGAAAAACATTTGCTCCATGCTCTGGTTTGTCTCTTTACTCTGTTTTTCCTTTGGCTGTGAGGACACCTTTTATAAACTCATTTGTTGATTGTTGGTGTCATTTCTAATGCAATTAGTGTTCTGTTCAGAAAGTCATTGCCTATTTCTTCAAGAACTTTATTTCCAGAGATACAATGTTTCTGTTTTATGTTTGTCTATTTTTATACAAGTATATGGTGCTTAACCCTACAATGTAATCTTTAGGTTAGAAAATACTCAGTGGAGCCATGATGAAATAGAGGGGTAACCAATAGCTAAAAGTGGATGCAGTGATTTTTTGTTCTACATCTCTTTATTTTGATGTAAGATGAGGATTTATTCATTTATAATAAGAAGTGATATCCTGTTAGTTGGAAATGTGGAGTCGTTTCATCGTACTAACCTTAAATATGTACAAAGGGTAGCTACGGAAACTGAATGGCCAGCAGGAGGTGCTGTTCATTGTCAATCTGTTGTCTTTCATCTCCAAATCTACTTGTTACTGTTCTTTACCTGCAGAACTAAGCCCTTTAATAATTCCACCGTGCCCCTGAGATCTTCTCTGCCTATCTCTGAGCCATGCTGTGCTCACTCTAACTACATCAGGCTCTCAGCTCTGAGGGGGATCCCTTCCTTAGGTGCTCTGTCTCTGTCCTAGGAATGGGGAATTCTAATGCCTGCCTTTCCTGTTGTTTTTGAGTTCTCTCACCCGCATATTACCCCTTTATCCTAAGAGTTCCTTGGTCAAATTACTACTTGATTTTTACCTTCTGATTGGTCCTTGACCGAAACACCCCTCCCAGAAACAAGGCGGGATGAGGTGGTGAAATTCTTGATCGTGGTCCATTGTTCAGATCATGTCTCTGGGTCCCTGGAACAGCTGTGTTTTCATCAAAAGGGACCAACAGAGGACTAGAGACCAGTCCTTATCACCCAGCCTTGTGCAGAGTGACGGTGGTTGGAGCTAGCAGAGGGAGCTCAGACCTATGGTGTAGGAGGGATCCCCAGCAAGAGCTCACTGCCTGTGTTTTCAAGCCCTGGTCCCTTTTTGACTCTAGGCAGTGTCTCTTTTCCCTACATATGAATAGAAACAAATGGAAGGATTAGGGAAGATCCACCTGTTTCCCCCCACCCCAGGAGAAGAGGTGGATCCAAAGAGGAGGACAAACAGGTTCAGGGCAGAATGGCAGAGAGAGTACTCTAGTTCAAAGATGCTTACAGTGAAGGTAGCTGAACAACATGCTGAGGGATGGAGCTTTGGACTTTTCTTGTTTATCAGTCTGATGACACTATACAGAAGAGAATAATTAAAATTACAAACAAGAAAATATGCTTAAAAACAAGTAAGATCAAAGTAGGGGAGAAAAATGAGGCTGAAATAAGAAAAATGAAATGAAAGAAGGGAAATAACACTTTCATCAGGTGAAAAACAAAACCAGAAGCTCAGAAATTACAGAGAATAGGGAAAAATGTGACAAAGGAATTAACAATTTAAATATTAAAAGCTTAGAGTTTCAAGAATATGCCTGTGAATAATGCTAAAATAGCAAATGAAATAAAAATGTTTTAAAGTCTGAAGCCATAGAGGGAAAATTAAGTGAAACATAAAAAATAAGCCCAGGAAGCTGAATAATTTTAAAGATTTAAAATAAGCTAAATCTAGTCAAGAGAGGACAACATTCTCTAAGTGCTAAGCATTTAGAGAACAAAACAAGCCAAAAATAAATATAGAAGACAAGGGTTGAACAATTTGAAAGATATGAAAAGCAACTTTTTTGAATAAAAAGCAAATTACCTGTGATTTAAGACATTTAGGTGTTTTTGTTTTGTTTTGTTTTTACTGCTATTCTCCAGATACTGAAGTTGCCACAAATTCTTGTAGATCATCACTGTGCCTTTGATTCCCAGGGTTGAGTTCTATGCAAAGCACCCTTCACGGTTCCTTTAGTCAAATGGTTCAGATACGTAGCTGCTTCAAGCTCTTTTTTCTCCCGAGTCGCCTGTTTCCCATGTCTGTGCGGCCCTCTGTTCAGTACCTGGAGGAAACAGAACAGGGTGGAGTGACGTCAGCCTCCCTTCGCCAGCCCCGTGTGCGCCCAGGCCTGTCCCTCTCCCCTTCCCTGGAGCTCCAGGATAAATACCCCACGCTCACTGCCTGCCTACATCACTCTGCCTACTGAGGTTGTCGTGGACCCTCCTTCCTTCCCTCGACCTTGGCTGTCCTTGCGTTACGTATTCATCTACATAATTAAAATAAAAATTCACAGGCCAATGCTGACTTTAATTTCCTGCTACACTGTATTATAGTTTGGCTTCTGGTTTCCCAGCAATATCTGGTCATATTTGTTCTTTCACATCCCCCCTGTCTGATGCAATGAAAACTCAGCCAAGGAAAGTGTTCAACGTGGTGTTAAGGTTTTTAGAAACATACTTCATACTAACAAAGCACTTTGTTACTCCCTGTTCCTGATGTCACTTACACGTGCTCCGGATTCCATGGACGTTTTTGAAAAGTAAATACCTTCCATTTGACACTGTCTCTATATTTCCATTGTGTTTGCAATAGGGGATGAAGAGCAGGGATCCTAAAGAGAGCTTCCAACAAGTTTCTAGGAGATATCACTGAATTAGAGTACCTCCTGTACATATTATTATACAAGTTGATAAAAAGCAAACAAATATAAATTTAATCAAAAATATAAATGTATCTATAAAATTAAAAACAGTAAATTCTAAATGTAGTGCTGTAAAGGATATGGTGTTGATAAACTGCACATATGAAGGTTACAGCTGGAATTAAAAGTGCAAAGGTCCTTGATTGTTAGGAAAGGAGGAACTTAGAGATCTTGATTTATCAGCTTCTGATGATGTTAAATAAGTATGAAAAAATTTTTTCAAAATTAATCAGTAACTTTCAAACTGGCAGAAAAAGAAAATGGGATAATAATAAATATAAGCAACAAAAAGAAACTGGTAGTAAAGGAAAGAAAATCTTACAAAAAAGAATGAACAGAAACTGAGAAGTAAGATTGTAGTAACAAATCAAAATGTTATTAATTTTCCCGAAGTTGGAAATGAACTCAGTCCTCTAATAACAGAGATTGTCAGATTTGAGACAGAAAAGAAATTATGTTGTATATAAGAAATCCTTAAAATGTAAGAACAGAAATATATGAAGGTAAAAGGTTGAAAAAGTGGTATCTTCAGAAAATAGTAACAAAAGAAACACTGAAAAAGTTCATGGCAGAAAAGAGCTGATGTTAGGGAAAGTGTCATTAGAGAAAAAGGTGGTTAATGCCAAATGATAAAAATTAGTTTCATCGGAAAGATAAAATAATTATAAACCTCAATGCACTTCAAAATTGCAAAGATAAAGTACTTGTAGATTTATTAGCAGGTAAGTGATAAATTCAGTATCATGTTGGAGAAGACAAAATACCTCTCAACAATGATTTGACAAAGCATATTAAAATTAGTGACAGTATTAAAGACTCAATGATAAAATTAGCCAACCTGATTGAATTGATATAGATAGAAATCTGGGTTCCTAACATTAACACTCCTTCAGCCACAGTGACGCAGGAGAGTTAAGGCCTAACTCCCCAGCTGAAACGTGAGTTCGTGTTCTCTAAAAATCGAAGAATGAATTTTAGGAACGACGGAGGTTTGAGTAGGAAAATTTTATTGAGAGAGAAAGCTTCTGCCTTAAGAGAGACAGAAGGGGGGCCCAGAAAGTGGGTAACCCAGGATTGCTTTCTTTACGGGGTTTTTATGGACCAAAATCACGAGGTGGGATGGGTTCAAAAGTGGGGGCCACCAATGAAATTTAAAAAAAATGGTAGATAGGTTATAACAATTAAACAGGAATTTTGACTCTAACTCTTTTCCGGGGAGTCAGCCCTTCACCCCAGGAGGTTGACCCTTTCTTTAGAATATCTGATGGCTGCCTGTTTGGGATTCTAATGAGCTATTTATCTTATATGGGTGGGGTAGCTTTTCTCCGGCAGCAGTAACCTCCAAGTTGATT
>PVIC010008291.1:32311-48687 GCA_004025085.1 Thryonomys swinderianus | reverse complement strand
AAGAAAGAGCTGGGCGTGGTGGCTCACGCCTGTAATCCCAGCACTCGGGAGGCAGAGACAGGAGGATTGCTGAGTTCCAGGCTTGCCTGAGCTACATAGTGAGCTCAGGGCCAGCCTGAACTACAAAGTGAGACTCTGTCTCAAAAAAAAAAAAAAAAAGAAAGAAAGAAAGAACAGAAGGAAGGAAGGAAAGGGTTGTGGTTAGAAAGAATTAAGCATGGAACTACAAGGATGATTAGCTTTTAAAGAGACAAAAGAAAGCCATGGGCAAGATTATGTAACAAAATAGGCTTGTTTAAATTGTGAAGATTTGAAAACCAAAGCTCAGGACTCAGTGAGAGCTTTATTTTGCATGTGCCATGAGATTCCACCTTCTGCAAATACATAAAGGAGTGTGTGTGTGTGTGTGTGTGTGTGATTTTTCACTGAACATCTATCAGATGTCTTGTTAATCTGCTGAGCTCTGACACAGTTAATTTTTAGTAAGTATTTAGTAGGCCTGGCTCTTTGATAAGTATTTTACTTGAATTATGTTAATTCCTACAATTATATAAAATGATATACAAAATGATGATTATATTCCCAGTTTATAGATAAGGAAACAGATCAGAAACATCAGGCAATTTACTGAAAAGGAGAGGGTATCTGGGATTCAGATAAAAGTCTTGGACATCTGAGGTTTATGTGCTGTTCTAAGCAAAGCCCCCAACCTTGAAGACAGCAAGTGCTTCATTTGGGCTTGAGTTGGGCTGGAAGGGTCAAGTAGCCAATATACATTTTGGGTTACTATTGAACACAGACATCTGCAACTATAACTTTCCTACTCGGCACAAACACGTATTTATTCTAGCTCCTATTCCCATGATCTACCTCTAAGCATATTGGCTTAGAAGAAATTAATAAATGAAGATTTATTTCACACCTTTGTCAAGCATAAGTGAGTCTCTATCCTATGCACATGTTAAGGGAACTTTGAGGTAGTCTTGGAGCACTGGTGAGCTTTGAAGGACAGCTACTCTCTCTTAGTGGTTACCAGTGCCTGACTTGTAAAGGATAGACAAGTAAGTGTGAAGAAATTCAAGAATACCAATCTCAGAGTACCTAAGGTGAGAAGAGCAACATAAACCGTGGTCACAGAAGAAACGGGCAGACAGATTCCCATGGGGACTCAAAATAAGCTGTAAAACACTCAAAATAAACTTTAAAATATGTCTTTTTAAGACTTTAAATTTCTCTGTAACTTGAGACACATAAAAACAGAACAACTCACATTATTTGGCAAACCAATGACTTCTCCCTTATATTTAGAGTTATGGTCATCATAGCAAAACAAGACAGCACCAGGATCCACAATACTTATCTAGGGATATATATATATGCTCCACCCACTTTAGAAACCTCAGTTCAAGATGCCCATGAAGAGTTGAAAGTATCAAGTCAACATATTTGGTAATTGGAAAAGATAGGACATTTCTTAAGTCGAGGAGCAAAAATGACTTGGAACTTAATAATGTTAATACCTCTATAGAAAGGCCATAGAAAGAGAGGAGTAGTTAGCACAGGACAGTGGCTTAATTAACCAAAGCTCAGTCAAGTGTGTCTAAAGCTGTCCAAGGAGGAAAGCTTTGACTATGGATGGAGGAAGCAATTTGATCACATCAGTTCTTAAGCTTGCATTAATCTGTAGTGCAGTGATCACTGGTCTACAGAGACATGAGAAAAATAAATACAATATAGTGAGTTAATCTTGTGTCTTGGAGTTCTGTCCTTTCCAATGCTTGTTAAAATTTCCTTTCTTTAATGAAATAATGGTAGCTGAATTTTTAATGTCCTTACTTGACAATTTGAAAGCTTGACTAAGCCTTGCTTTTTGCTCTAACCCAGTGGTTGCTGGCTTTGACCGCTCACTGGAGTCACCTGAAATTTTTAACAATACTGACGTTTGTGTTCTCAGCCCTGAGAGTCAGATACATTGAACTTTAGAGTGTGGCTTTAGCACCGAAGCACCCGCAATGATTGCAATGTGCAGGAAAGTTGAAAGCAGTTGCTCTTACCCAGTCCTCACAGTAGCTGTCTGCTGATTACTAGCTAGGATTTGCAGGTATTTCATTGCTGGGATGTCTTCAGTACAAATATCTCAGTCGCCAGAGAGGAGTATTCTCATAGCACGTGTGTAAATGGCCACTAGCACTCATAGCTCAAGCTCTCCTGATGTTTTTCAGTACCAAGAGCACCATGCCTCCAAATATCCCCCTGGGTCAGGTTTGAGCATGTGGGAGACTGAAGACCAGACCTTGGATCACAGATCTGCATCCAAATTACCCTGTGAGTGACAGCAGTGATGTGTCCCGGTCATGTGAGGCAGCCCTGCTTGGGTCCCACGCCCACTTCACCTCCTCTCTATGCAGCTTCCTTTCAAACATGAACAGCAGCCGCCCACAGGCTGCATAGTAGTGTGTGATCCACCCTCTGCGAATGATATAATGGAACCTCGCAGTCATTATGCCTGACAGCCTTCTTTTGAAATTTCATCTTAAGTAGCTTGAATGACAGTGATGACACCATTTTCTTTGCAGTCTCTCTGAGAATTTGAGTCATTAATGTCAGCAAGTTTTCACCAAGTATCCTACTTAAATCTTTACTTCTTTCAATCTTAATAGGAATACACTTGGAGACATAGGAAAATGGAACCAGGCCTCCCCCTCTCTCCTGTAACCCATCTCAGGTACTAGATAATGATATAATTTTCCAGAGTGACTAGAAAGTCTACAGTGAAGGAAGCATGTCTGCACACCCTGTTTGTGTTTCTCATAGAGCATCCTAGCCTCTTCTTGCTCTAATTTGGTTGAACTTTTTTTCCTTATGCCCATTCAAAAACAAAACACAACAAAAAGACTCAAACTAAAGACAGGTGAATTCTCCCTTGATTGTTGCTTCCCAAGTGTAATGGCATGGTATGGCAGAGGGTGGAAAGATGAAATACATAGTCTGTTTGGAGGTCTGCCACTCAATCAAAATATCTTTCATTTTTCTGGCATTCCTTTTATGTATTTATGAAAAAAGTCTGTGCCACATAAATGACTCTTGAATAATTTCAAAGCAAAAAAACCACTTCCTCAGCAGAACCTGAGGTGAAAAAAGAGACATAAATTGAGCTGCTCTACTAAAATAGGTAGATGGGTTCACACTGGGCCCTCTGTTCCTTGCTCCCTGTCCCCAACTCCGAGAAGATAAGAAAATAAGCCCAGAGCACAGTTTGGATCCTTTAGCTCCCTCTAACTTAAGACCAGGGGAAGAGGGGAGGGAGGAGAAAAGAAAAGAGAAGGGGAATCGAAAATTATCCATTTTATATATGTGTGTGTACTAGTACCTTAAGATGAATGTAAATGTTATGTATCACAAACATATACCAAATAAATAATGTATAAAAATTATAAGTTGTGGAACTGAAATTTGTCCATTTGCTAGATTATTCGTCTCTTTTCTTTGTTATAGTAACCTATTAGCTATAACAGAATATTGCATTGCCTAGGGACACTGCTTGGTTGATTACTCCAATTATTAATTTTCAGATTATTTAATGAGAGGTTCTACATTTTGTCTGATTTGTCACTGGTAGTACTGATTTTGATTTTTCTCCAAATGGATCATTATACTCCAAGGCCTCTCTAACACAGATTCAACAAGGGTCTATCAAGCTTCCTATTCTGAGACAAGAGAGCTTTCTAAATTGTCCCATTTTTCTCATCTTTAAAGCAAAATCTGGCAAATTTGATTGACGTTCCTTGACTAATTCAAGTTGCTGGTGATCCTCAAGTAGCATTGTAATTCTCTAATGACTGTAAGGGGGAAAAACACTCCATGGAAAGAATTGATTGATTTATTAGAGGGAAAATTACCACATGTGCTAGACCTTGATTGCAGCTAATATTTGTAGAGTTAATTGCTTGAACTACAGGATAAAAAGGATTGAGGGAAGGGAAGAAAAAGAAAACAAAGTTCCCTTGGAATACAGATGAACTCACAGTGGATTTGGACTGAGGGGGTAGAATTCAGGGCAGCTGTTTTGAGAGCTGCTGCAGACTGTGGGGACATTTCAAGAAAGTGGAACTGTTGAGTCTGCTAGAGTAGTCACAGAGACAGCAGGCATGAAGGAAAGTTGCACTAATGTGATATGTTAAATATGACATGCTGTGATGCCTTTAGATTGTCTAAGTTTTGTCTTAGTATCTCACACCAAGCCTTTGCTGGTATTCAAGAACTTAACCAATAGAGTGTCTGGGCTATTACTGGAAGGAGGGAATGGCTAGTTTACCCAGAGAGTCATTGCTTGAAATACCTCCTTTAACAATAATAGACAATCCAGATTCCTAGTATAGGGAAATAGTTAACAATTCTCTCTGTTGACATACCATGGGGTAGATGTGTTAGTGTTATGGCTTGTATCTAGATGTCCCCCAAAGTCTCATGAGATCACAGATGGGGCTTTTTGGAGGTGGCTGGATCTAGGGTCATTAAGATGTGATGCTGGGATTGATTTATGGTGCGATGCTAGCTTTAAGGCTGCCCTATCCTGGGTGTGAGTTCTGCCTGCCCTAAGGGTGGATAGCCTGGGTAGAATATAAAGGACAGAGAAAGAGTCACTGCTTGTCACTTGCTGCTTGCCGCTTGCTGTTTTTGCTGTGTATGCCTGCCATGAGCCATTTCTCCTCCCTGACGCCCCTCTGCCATGCCACCCTGCCTTGAAGACAGTTGATATGAACTGAAACCTTTACCAACTGCAAGCTGAAATAAACCATTCCTCCCTTAGCTTTGGGTATCAGGTATTTTGTCTCAGCAACAAAAAGTAACTAAGGCAGTTAAAATAATGAATTTTGGAATAGTTTGATTCTGTCATTGACAAATATTATTCATGTATAAATGTTTTCCTTTGCGTTATTGTGTAATACTTAAAGTACTGACAATTTCCTTGATGACATATCAAAATAACAGAGCAATAGTATACACGTGGTAGCATACTGTTTGTCAGCTCTGTTCTAAGTGTATTATATGTATTAACTCATTTCTTCCCAGACACCCTGGGCAACTATTGGATTTCCTACCCTCTTCTCTGAGATGTTGTAGTTAAAGTGATTGTGTTACCTTCAGTCAGTTTACAAAATGTCCTAAAATATTCTTGGGGTGAAGAACTGCATAATAGTATAAGTAGACTTATAGCTTGTCAAATTTCCAGAAATAAGGAGGGTTGACTTATGGATCAATACCTGCCAGAAAGATATTTATTTAAACTAACCCATACATTTTTATCAGAGATTTACACAAAAACAAACTACATCTCATTCTAAATGTTACCTGCAAGGGGCTGGGGATTTAGCTCAGTGGTGCTGCACCTACCTGGCAAAAGCAGGGTCATGAGTTCAATTTGCAGTGCCAGAAAAAAAATTTTAACTGCATACTAAAACTTTATTAAAGCATAATAAGAAGATAGCTAAAAATTAATAAAGGACAATATAGAGATTCAGTATTGTCTTGATAGTTACAAGGATGAGAAAGAAGCAACAAGATATATTCAGATTTTTTTTTCTTTTTGAGACAGGGTCTTGCCTTGTAGTTCAGGCTGGCCCTGAGCTCACTATGTAGCCCAGGCAAGCCACTGCGACCTCAGCAATCCTCCTGCCTCTGCCTCCTGAATGCTGGGATTACAGGTGTGAGCCACCACACCTGGCACTGTGGTGTGTGGTACTGATTGCTGGTAGGCATGACTCACCACACCTGGTATTGTTGTATGTGTTTACCAGGAATTGAACCATGGACTTTGCTTTTGCTAGGCAGGCACCAGAACCACTGAGCTAAATCTGCGGCCCCATATTCAGATTTTAAAAATGTAATTCCCTGGAGAAATCTAATTTGGTAGACTTTCACTGACAAGAGCAAGCCATGTGAAATGACTAGTGCAAGTGCTGCTACAGTGTCACGTACACCTTCAGGTTGTCTGTCCTCAGTCCCCTTCTTGCAGAATTCCTTCGATTCCCATAGATTAAAACTCTGTAGCTGCCACTTGTGAATAACACATTTCGCCCTCTAGCCTACTTTAATTACTAATAGATGTCTGACCAGCCATATTTTGCCTCAGAAAAATTTAGCAGTGGTCGTGGGAGACAAAAGTCAAAGGACTGAAAACCAGTCTTCCAAGAGAAGGCTGCAGTCTTCTTCCCTGAGTGAAGCTTCGCGTTGCTCTGTGCTGGCCAAACTGTTCGTTTTTCTGAAAGGCTTCCACCCTTCTTCCTCTCGGCAGCCAAATGTAATTTCCTGACTTTAGAGTTTTCTTAGGCTTGTACTTGTTTGCTGTGCTTTCTAAGGAAAACCTGTAGGTCCTCAGGAACAAGCATTGCTTTTTGTACTCTCACTACCATCATTGGAAAGAAACCTGCCGTCCAATCTTGGAAGGATGACAAGGGTCCTGGGCTGCTAAACATCATGAAGAGGTGTGGAAGGGGGGGAGGAAACCTGAACTAAGTCCTGGAGTAGCCTGGGTAGCTATTCTGTGAGGTGGAGGCTGGAAACATGCTGGGTGCTGTCAGGACGCTGCCACCCCGGCTCCAGCTGCCAGAGGACTGGGTAGACCCAGTGATCTGGGACCTGGCTTCCGGCAGCGGCCCCGGCTCCAGTCCGTGTCTCAGTGCAAACTCTCTCGCCGAGGTTTGTCTCTGATCCTCGTCTCTTTCCAGACCATAGTGCTCTTTAGCAACTCTGCAGTCAGCAGTGAGCCCGCTGCTCACATCTGGCTCCTTCTGCATGGGGCTGCTGGGTAAACGTGAAGGAATCAACGTGCAGGGAAGGGAGAACACGCATGAGCGGACCTCTCCTCCCACAGGTGTACCACAGCCGTTCTAGAGGGGCACACTCGTGCTTTCTCTCACACTTACTCGTGTGCTCTCTTTGTCCCCCTCGGCTTCATTGGGAACAATAACTATTCAGACAACTATGAGAAAGTGAATCTCCTTAACAAATCATGTAAAACATAAACAGCGGCAAAAGAAAAACAGTGGTATCCTTTTGGATGGTAAAATACAGCCTCGGGACTAGGGCTATGGAGTGTTGGAAGGCAGTATTTTACATTTGGTAGCCAAGATAGTTTCACTAAATACCAGTAAAGTGAAGAAAAATGTCCAGATAGTTTCTGTGTAGGAAATTCGGACTGAAGTATAAGACCTTTATTGGGGGTGAGAGTGCAGCTTGGTAATAGCATACAGGTTTAGCTGGTATGAGGCCTTGAATTCCACACCCTGGACTGCAAAAATATACTTTTATTAATTTTCTGAGTTCTCTGTGTATATTCTATGTGCACGGTCCTTATTTGAAAAACTACAAGTGCAGATTACAGCCAGTGCATCCTAGAGAGTTATGAATGACTTATCTATTGTTTCTTTCCATGATAAACAGAAATGTATAATCTAAGTGTAAGCCCAAAACATAAAAATTTTAGGAGAAATCAAACATAAAATCTTTGTGTCTTGGGGTTAAATAAAGATTTCTTAGACAAAAAGAACAAAGTAGGAAGTTAAAACCAATTGATAAATTAAAAACTTCTCTTTTATAGACAGTGGGAAATAAAGGCAAGACAAACGTGCCATAAATATCTGAAAAATATATTCTTGTTAGAAGACTTATATGCAGAACCTAGAAAAACTCTCAAAATCCAATTATAAGAAAACAGAAACCACAATAAGAACTGGAAAAGTATTTGAACAGATACATCATTAAAGAGGAGATATGGACAGCAAATAAACCCATGAAAACATGCTCATTAGTCAGAATAAAATCTGGATATAGAGCCAGGTATTGTCATGTATCCCAATCCCAGCACTTTGGGAGGCTGAAGCAGGAGGATTTGTTCCTACAAATTCGAGCCCACCCAGAGCAACTTAGTAAAGCCTGTCTCAAGATAAAAAATAAAAATGTGCTAGGCTATAGTACAGTGTAAGCACTCAGTTCTATACCCATTACACACACACAATGTAATGTCATGATCTACTTATTAAAATAACCAAATTTTAATGACTGACAACATCAAATTATGGCAAAGAGGCAGAGCAAGTGGAACTCTTAAGCCTGTTGATGGGAATACATCACTCTGAATACATTCAGAAATGTCTTTAAAAGGTAGACTTACTCATAGGATGACCTGGTAATCCTACTCCAATTTATAAATGAGAAATGAAAGCATATTTGCAGACAAAATCTTGGATGCAAACATTTATAGTGGTTTTAATTCATAATTGTGCCTGACTGGAAACAATTGAAAAGACCAGCAACTGAAGGGTGGACAAACTGTGGTGCATCAAAACTATGGCATGTTACTCCGGAGTAAAAAGGAAGACATGAGGCACAGAGGCACTGACACAGATGAATCTCAAGTACTTGTGTTCCCACATGAAATAAAACAGACTCAAAAGGCTACAAAGTGGATGATTTCATTTACACAATACCTGCAAAATGTAAAATTGTTGGGACAAAAATTATGTCAAAACTTGTTGAGTGTGTTGGGAGAAGGTATTGAACAATGAAAGCCATGGACCATGTCTGGCAAGGCTACATGCCTGAAAGCATTTGTTACAATTACTAGAACTGTTGGGCTGGAGATTTAGCTCAGTGGTTCGGGCACCTGCCTAGCAAGTGCAAGGTCCCTGGTTTGATCCCTGATAACCACATACAACAATACCAGGTGTATTGCTGAATACTGGTAGCTCACTCCCATCAGTACTCAGAACCACATACCACAAATGCCAGGCTTGATGGCTCAGGCCTGTAATCCCAGCACTCAGGAGGCAGAGACAGGAGGTTCGCTGAGTTCGAGGTTTGCCTGAACTACACAGTGAGCTCAGGGCCAGCCTGAAGTACAAAGCGAGACACTGTCTCAAAAAACAAACAAACAAACAAAAAAACCCCCACCAAATTCTAGAACTGTGTACTGAAAAGGGGAGATTTTCCTATTTATAATTTATACATCAAGAAAGAAAGAATCAATTACAGTATCTGGAAATGTTGCCACTTAGCATATAGCTCTCCAGATATTTTCTCATGAAAATGGATTAAACACAAATGACTTCTTTAAACATCAACTGACCTCTCTCAGAAAAGAAAAACAGGATGTTCTCATCCATTAAATATTTTGTTTAACAGAGTTAACATATACACTATTACATACAGAGATCATTGTTCTCCAAAGGATTTAGAATTCAAGAAACGCTTCCTTCAAAAATTATAACACTCTGAACATTCAGTGTGTGGGAAGAAGCGGCACAGCCTTGATACTACTTACCCAGAGTCCATGTTTAAGAAACTTTTGTTTTTGCAGAACTGGGGATTGAACTCAGGACCTTGAACTTACCAGGCAGGCAGTGGTGCTGCTGAGCTACATCTTCAGCCTGGCTTTCATTTTGTTCCTACCTAAAACTAACACATTTGACAGATTTGTGGTTCCCCACCTTTTCTCTCCCTGTGCCAGGAAAGAAGAGGACGCTTGTCACCTGGAGCAGTTTTCCTCATCGATGGTGATGTTCTGTGGGTTAGAATAACTCTAAAAGATCATTTTTGTGTCTTTGGGGGTGCTGAAGCATTTTAAAAGCTCCCACCCATCTGAAATTCCTAGGATACTTTCCCCTACTTGTTTGAGTACATCATGGTTGACTAATTTTTTGGTTCCCCCCCACCTTGGTACTGGGCATTGAATTCAGGACCTTGCACTTGCCACGCAGGTGTAGACACTGAGCTCCACCCTCCACCCTCCTTGTTAACTCTTTGTGTCAATTTGAATAAGAAACACCCAACTAAATTGGGTCGTCATCCCTCTGGGTGTGGCAGGCAGGATTTACTGAAGACAAAAGACCTCCCCTGCGTAGGCCTGTCACCTGAATAGCATAAAAGGGGGAACAAAGGAAGGCTTGCTCATTTCTTTGGAAGGTCTCCAGTCTTCACCTTCACCTTGGACATCATCTCCTGGTCCAGTGGAGACCCTTCAGCCTCCTGATACAGACTCACACAGGACACTACAGTGAGCTCCAAGCCTTCGACTTTTTTTTTTTTTTTTGAGACAGGGTCTCACTTTGTAATTCAGGCTGGCCCTGAGCTCACTATGTACCCCAGGCAAGCCTGGAACTCAGCAATCCTTCTGCTTCTGCTTCCGAAGTGCTGGGATGACAGGTGTGAGTCACCATGCCTGGCCAGGCCTTCAGCTTTTCAATGGACCCTTTATCTCTCTCATGCATAGCCAGCCCTTTTGCATTCTTCCACACCCAACTGTGCAGGTGGCCAAAGTAAACTCACCTTGAGATGCTTATATTTATATATCTCACATTGTCTGTTGCTCTGATGAGTACTGGTTGACACAGAATAATTTTTATATTAAATACTGTATCCTCATGGGGCATTTTAGTTCATTCTAGGATTCTGGGGGAGAACATGGTGTGTATAAGGCAATGTGTCCCTTTTTTTTTTTTTTTTTTTTTTGAGACAGGGTCTTGCTTTGTAGTTCAGGCTGGCCCTAGGTCACTATGTTGCCCAGGCAAGCTTGGAACTCAGCAATCCTCCTGTCTCTGTCTCCGGAGTGCTGGGATTACAGGTGTGAGCCACCACACCTGGCACTGTGGTATGTGGTATTGATGGCTGGTGGGCGTGAGTCACCACACCCAGCATTCTATGTGGTTACCGGGGATCGAACTCAGGACCTTGTGCTTGAGGCAGGCACCAGAACCACTGAGCTAAGTCTCTGGCTCTGGCATTGTTTCCCTTTAACCTTGTGCGGTACACAAGTATCTATCTTTTGTGATAATTTAGAAAGCACTGTAATTTCTTGCAGTGTCTCAAGCTGCCCACCACCAGCAGTCAGACCATCAAAATAGACGGTCTCTAGGGTACAGATTGAAACTGTACCGACATCCTGGAAGGCCCTTTTCTTAGTAACTCCACTGTGGTTTGTTTGCTACAGGTTCCTTTATCATAGAAATAGAAAGCAGGGAAAAATTGGTTACCTGAGTTTTCTGGTTCTTTGCTGAGTTAAGAGGAAGGGGACAAAGAGTTCCCAGAATGAGACCACGGCTGAGTCTCCTGCAGAACAATGAGAGGTGAACCATGAAATCACATTGATTGGGTAAATCATTTAACAGAAGATCAAAACCCAGCTCCTCAGTCCTTTGCCTAATGCTGAGCCCTTCCCATTTCAACTGTGATCTTGTCTCCCTCCAGCCCAGCCAAAGACCCGCAGAATCCTTGATTTTTACTGCCAACCCCCCACTCCCCTCCCCCAATCTTGAAATAATCCTGATCCTACCTGCTTGTTCAAAAGTCTCCATTCTCACTCTGGTCCCAACCACAGCCCAAGGCCTCTTCTTTGCCTTCTAACTCCCCTGCCCTGTGGAATTCATTCTGCAGACAAGGTGACTCGTGATAAAGCATGTAGAGTTACAAACCAAATGAATGCTAACACTAGCTTCTAAAATTGATAATTAAAAATGTATTATTCTACACAAATGTGTAAATAGCATCATTTCTCTACTGTAATAAGCTGAAGGCATAAGTGAGGTCCAAAATGTATGATAGGCAATGTGAAACAGGAAGAAAATGTTCAAAGGGAAAGAGAAACTGGGGGAGGGGCAGGGGAAAGCAAAGAAGGGAAAGAAAAATTTTGAAGGAAAAAAATGGAAAAAAAGCTATATGGAGAGGCTGGAGAGAGGGCAGGGGAATGGGGAAAAATAAGAATAAAGAAACATCATGTACAGGGACAAATTCTCAATGATAAATGTGATTGTGACGCAGGAGAGTTAAGGCCTAACTCAACACCTGAAATGCAAGTTCATGTTCTCTAAAAATTGAAGAATGAATTTTAGGAACAACAGAGGTTTGAGTAGGATAATTTTATTGAGAGAGAAAGCTTCTGCCTTAAGAGAGACAGAAGGGGGGCCCGGAAAATGGGTAACCCCTCTACCTCACTTTTTAGAGGGCTTTTATGGAGCAAAGCCATGAGGTGAGGTGGGTCTAAAATAGGGGGCTACCAATAAGATTTGAAAGAAATGGGCACACTGTGACTAACCAATGGGTAAATGACAAGCATAGTTACTTCAGCAACTTTTTGATTGAATAGAGTCCATTGAGAAATCAAACCTTAGAGGGTCTTGCTTGTCCGGAGACTGCTCCAGGTGGTTCAAGGTCCTGCCCATTATCCGGGGATTTTGCAATTGTTGCATTCCAGGGAGGGGCTGGATCTGGATTTTGACATTTCATCCTGGGAGAATGAGGTCTGCCAGTGACTGCTATCTGGAAGTGTAGTTCCTCATTTATGGTGTTGACCTTTGAGGATGTCTTTTGCAAGTCTTTCAAGAGCCGGCCCTATCTATCTGCCTACATATGCCTAGCTGGCTTTTCTACCTATAATAATTGTGTATACCTAAAATGTACCAACAAACTCAATTTTATATATATATATATATATATATATATATATATATATATATATATATATAAAATCATGTAGAAAATGAAGAATAGTTACAACTATTGTAATAATATTAGCTCTTAAAATTGCCATTTTATTTTACTGAAACATTTATTCTTGATGTGGTTTTGAGGTACTGTATAGTGTCCCTTCTCTCCCTGTAAGACTCCTTGGAGCATTTATTGTAGGACAAGTCTAACGGTACTAAACTCTTGCTTTTTGTTTCCTTCATCCCTAATTTTTCCTTCACTTTTGAAGGATAGTTTTGCTTGATGTAGGATTCTTGGTTGATAGCTTTTCATTTTCTTTTGGTTTTAAATATGTCACTCCACTGCATTTCTGGCCTCCCAAGTTTCTAACAAGAACTCTGCTGATAATCTTATATATGATGAATTGCTTCTTCCTTACTGCTTTCAAGATGCTCTCCATCTTTTGAAAGTTTGATCATGAAGGCGTTGGCGTTAAGCTCAGATTTCACCTTCCACAAATTTCACTGAGTGTCTTGGATGTCCACGTTGATGTTTTCACCAAATTTGGGGAGTTTTCAGCCTCTATTTTCTCAAATATTCTTTCTGCCCTTTTTTCTTTCTTCTCCTCCTGGACTTTCCACAATAAACATGTAGATAATATTTGACAAGCTCCTTTTGCTCTGTTCGTTGTTCTTCAACTTTTTCTTTCTGTTTCTCAGACTTATTAATTTAAATTGTCCTGATGTTAAAGTTCACAGAATCTTTCTTCAATCTGCTCAAATTCGCTCTCAAATCCTTCTAGTGAATTTTTCATTTTGAGTATTGCATTTTTGAGTTCCAGGATTTTTTTGTTTATTTTTGGGTTTGCTATCACACCAATGAGATATCTGTTTTGTTCAGACATTGTTTTCTTGACACTCTTCATATCTTCCTTTTATATTTCAATATCTTTGTGGCAATTGTTCCAAAATTCTTGGCTGGCAGATCTGCCAACAAATATTTTGCAGGAAGAGTTTCTGTTGAGTTTTCCCATCTGAGTAGGTCATATTTGCTGAATAAATTGTATTTGTTGTATTTATGATTTTTTATTGAAAATTAGATAAAATTAGATATTTGACTCTAATTATATGGCAACTCTGGAAATAAAATTCTTTCCAGGATTTGCAGGGTTATTTTCTATCTTCAATTGTTGTGGGCTACATCTCTGCCAGGGATCACCTAAGGTGTAAGATTAAGACCTCTTGCAGTCTTCCCTGAGCCTTGCCTTCCCCTGAGCAACTGCAAGCACTTTCTATTTTCCTCATTAATTCAATTGCTTTGAATATCTTAGTCCTTAATGTCTTTAATTTGCAGTAGGAGAGAAAAAAAAGAAAAGAAAAGTTAAGGGAGGCTAGAGGTACCAGTCCTTTCAGTCCCCTAGAGAGGGAAGAGCTTTTAACAATGGGGGATGGGTCCTAACAATGGTACCACTGTGTATCTGTTTGCACCCCTGTGAGCAGAAGCAGCAGTCAATGACTAGAGCACAGACCTCCAACATTTGGAGTCGTTTCTTTTGCCTAGTCTGCCTGCGCAAGTTGTTTCAGAAATACGTAAGCATTTGCCTGTGATGAGACTAGGGGTGGCATATGCGTGGCTGCTACTATACCGAGACTTGAAATTGATCAAACCACAAGTTATCATTCAAGCCTTCTGCTAGAAGTTTCAATTCTTCGATAAGCTCAGAGTTCCAAAATGGTTGTGTCAGACAGATTCTGCTGTGAAATTGTTCTTCAGATGGGGAGACAGAATGTTGGTGCTTCCTACTCTGCCGTCCTCCCAGAATCCCGTCCTATCAAACATTTTGAAACCATTGACTCTTCTGCCACACAAAAATAACAGCCTGGTTAAGTGGTCCTTGCATCTGTTATACTCAGAATGGTCATACGTTTAAAATGAAGGGAGGAGGTAATAATATGTGATGAGGGTGAAATAGCACCTGGAATATAAGAAGTGCTTAATGAATCCTAGCTATTCTTTACATTATACCTTTTATTCTTACTATAATTACTTTCTGAAGTGGGCAGATGCCTCACTGGCAACAGTAAAAACATTAAGGATATTTTAAGGAAATCACTGGGCGAAGAATTAACACTTAACTACATATTAAATAGTTTCTATTTTTACATCAAGTTAAAAAATATTGAAGATAAGATTTAACACTTTCTTGCTCTTAATTACCATCCTAATATGTTTTTTAAAGTAGAATTTCTCTACAGTGTAACTTTAGAAAGATTTAAAGCTCTTAAATGGGACTATTTTATTTCATTGTAGTCTTTGGTAGTAGTTCGTAACTAGTGAATTCTCTGTAAAAATATGCAGAGTTTAGTGTGTGTATGATATGATTTATTTTAGCCCCAGAAAAAGCAGACCCTTTTCCCCCTGAAAATTTGGTGTTTTTTTTTTTTTTTTGCACAGTGAGTGTGTGTGCATGTGAGATGCGTGTGTGGAATCCTGCTCAACTGCAGTTTCACATGCCATCAAAGCCATTTCTATGACATTTGCCTTGTTTTTAATTTGTAGAAGTAATATTATCCAGGTCACAAGAGAGGGTAAATTTTCTACAGTTAATTCTCCAACTAAAAGCTGATGTTCATACAGACATAACCCCGTTGGCATTCCAGAGCATTGTGTACCAAGAAAATATATTTTATATTTAACTTTGGGGTATGAGTGCACCTACATTCTAGGAGAATTGGTAATAAAGAAGATTTATCAATTTAATTACTGGTGCATTACACTTGGGCATTGAGTGGCAATTTTTTGTTCTTATGAAGGATGGTGTTGTACAAGAACTGAGTCTATGATACAGCTCAAAATGACCCCCCAAGGTTAGAGTTTCTAGAAGTGTCATGCTGAAACTGCTCCTCTCACTAAGACTTTGCCTAACAACATGGTACACCTGGTTAACGGCAAACATTATCTCTAGAAATTCAAAGATTTGGCAAAATATCTTCACAGCAGAAGAGTTCTTTGTGCTTAACAAATTAACTGAGTTCAGTATAAGCATAGAAAAACATCAAGAAATACACGAAAGTGCTCACAGTGCCTATGCCTTGGGGATGGCAGGAGTAGTGCCAGTTAAGAACCCTAAAGCAGAAAGAGCGAATGGCATTTTCACCTGTTATTTCATCCACTTGTCTCTTATTGAACTGTTTATAACCTGTAGCTGTTGCAGAAAAGAGGCAGGCGACTTTGCCACCCACTCAGCGTCTGAGTTCAGAAACCAGAGAGGCAGTCTTCCTCCATTTTCTTCTTACTCACTCCCCTCAGACCTGGGGTGGGGGGTTTGCATACATGGGGGGCAGGAGGAGTATGTGAAAAGTACTTTTCCCTCTATTATGCTGTGAACCTAAAATTACTCTAAAAGTAGTCCACTTTTTAAAAGCCCCCACTTCTCCCTCTGACCCAGGTCTAAGATCACAGACTTTAACTGTGAATGCTTCCAATTGTAAATCTAATGAAGAAAGAATCAGATGACCAAGGGAAAAAATCATTCCTTGGCCTTGGACAATAAATCCTCATAACTTGTCTGTCTACTGTGTAACCAGCTTTCTATCACCCTTGTGTCTTCATCTGTTTCCTCACCATGAACGCAGAATTGCTCAGCGTAAGGTCCCAAACAGAGCCAGGCTTTTCCTAAGAGACAGTCCACAGAAGGAAGATGGTGGACAGAGAGAAATAGCAGAGATAAAAGCAGCCCAAGCTCCTGGCCAAAAAATAGAAAGCCACGATAGCATCAAGAGAAAAGGACAAGAGGGCCAGAGATTTAGCTCAGTGGTTCCAGCGCCTGCCTTGCAAGCGCAAGGTCCTGAGTTCGATCCCGGTAACCACATACAATGCTGGACGTGGTGACTCACGCCCACCAACAATCAACCAGC